>JAJIBD010003924.1:0-180122 GCA_021461705.1 Cryptotis parvus | reverse complement strand
TGGTGAGGATATTTAATGAGCTCAATGACAAAGTGGAAGGGTTGTCCAATAAGATGCAAGAGGACATAAGTGAAGCAGTGAAAATGGCAGTCAATAAATTACTGGAGGAATAGAGCAGAATTAGAACACTACAAACAGAAACATCATCAATAAAAACTCAGTAGATGAAATGAAAAATTGCAATAGGGGGTTCTCAACAGCAGGATGACAGCAGTGGAAGACAGAATCATTAAGAATGAGGAAGAGCTGCAGAAAGCACTCAGGGAAATGCAACAGATTAAAAAAAAAGACCAAAACAATGAATTAGCAGTAGAACAGAGAACATTGGGAAGACTCCAAGAGGAACAACATAAGAATCATAGGAGTCCCAGAGGGACAGGAAGGCAGCCCCAATAAAATAGATATAAGTAAAAAAAATCCTTGCAGAAAAGTTCCCAGAGTTAAAGGACATAGGCATCCAGATCCAAGAAGCCCGAAGGATACCAGTAAAAAGAAACCCCAATAAATACTCCAAGACAAATCCTAGTCAGAATAATGGATGACATATAGACACAATTCCTCAAGTTGAAAAATAAAAAGAAGAAAATTTCATACAAAGGAGAATCCATTCAACTTTCAGCAAACCTATCAGAAGAGACCCTCCAAACCTGAAGGTGATGGTGTGATATAGTGATAAAACTCAATGAAGTGAAGGTCTCACCAAGAATTTTTTTAACCTGGCTAGACTCTCATTCAGATTTGAAGGACAGATACACAGCATCGTGGATAAACAGCAGCTCAGGAACTTCATAGACTCAAAAGCAACCTTAAAAAAAGAGCTGAAAGAGCTACTCTAAGACAAGACAAAACCCAAAAGAACAACAAATTTATATAGATGGCACAAAATCCCATGAGAATAATCTTTCTCAATGTCAATAATCTAAATGCTCCAGTTAAGAGACACAGAGTTTCAAAATGGATCAAAAAAATTTGAACCCAACATACTGCTGCCTTCAAAAATGCATCTGAGTAATTAGACCAAAACAAGTTCAAAGATAAAGGCTGGAAAAATTCATTTCTGAGATTCAATTTTTTCTTCTTTTCCCAAGATGTATAGACTCAAATGAAATGGAAAGGATTTAATTCCCACTAGATTCCAATCTTAATTATTCAGCAGATAAACTGCTATCTAAATCTCTGTCCCCTTCATTAAAATAGAAAATACTTATTCATCTAGTAAAATGTAAAAGCAAATATTCTATAGTACACATAATTCAAGTGTAAGGTTGAATTAAATTTTAAAAAAGTCCCAAACTGGTTTATTCTTAAAAAATTCTTAAATTTGTTTAAATGTTTTCTAGAAGTTTTCTTAAAAACTATATTTGTTATAAACATTTCTTTGTCATATTGTGATACTGTTAATTACCACTTTATGTAATCTCACCTGTTAGAGCTGCGACAACTAGTTCCAACAGCTAAGGTGACACATATTTCAATTTGTTTTATACAGACAGCACTTGACAGGTCTGGATCTGGGTCCTGGCTCAGTAGCAATTATTTCATGCTTTCAAGACTTTTCTAGGAGGATCAAGTGCTCTGGAACACAAGGAAAATGGGAGCATGACTTACAGGGGATACTTTGTATCGGGAATGCCTGCCAGGGTCCCCCGACAGTGTCAGGACAGAAGTTCTCTTCTACCTCCTAGGATGCCGGGGAACAGATGAAAACTCACGCGTCCGGTGCAGTTCCAAAAAGGCTTTTTTTTAAGTATTTTATTATACCACCGTGAGATATACAAATAAAAAGATATACAATTAAAAAGTTCATGTTTGGGTTTTGGTCATACAGTGTTCCAGCACCCGTCTCTCCACCAGTGCCTATCTCCCACCACCAACGTCCCCGGTTCCCTCCCCCCTCCCCCAGCCCTGCTCCATGGCAGGTTATTTATTTCTTTCCATTTCTCTCTCTCTTTCTCTTTTCCTTCCCCTCCAGACTATGGATTACAGAACATACATTAAAAGGTTGGCATGTGTATCCTTTTGCCTCTATTTAATGCTCACTTTTAATAGTACAAAAGCTCTTCCACAGCTCTTCAATATAACGAACAAACTCTAGCTCTGGTCCGAACTTAGACTATACAAAAGAGCCTAAGTCTCCCACCAAAAAGAAAGGATCTCACCCAGGCTGAGTCCTACCCAGAAGAAGGAGTAAAAGGCCAAAGAGCAAAAAGCCAAAAGTCAAAAGCCAAAAACCACAGGAGCCAAAAGCTGAAAGCTAAAAGGCCCAAAGTCAAAAGGTGAAGGGGCCTCAAGTCAGTCTCCTTATGTACAACAAAGTAATTCGATTTGTGACAGGGAGGGTCATGTCAACAAAGAACTCTAAACAGAGTGTAGTGCCACACCCTATTGCAGGTATAAACAAAGGTTACTGCCAAGGACTAATCCCAAGATTATCTCTTATGTAAAACACTGGAGAGAGAAGAAGAGAGCTGGTATAAAGAAATACATCTTAACTTCATGAGCTTCATGTAATCTAGATGGTGCCCACAAAGGTCCTTCTTATTATTATCTGCATCAGGGTGATTCTGAGTATCTTGTTCTCATGTACTGAATGGGTCACCTTCGCCTGCTTAGAGCAAACTAGTATGATCCTTCCTATAGTCGTCCTATAGTCTGAGCGTAGCCAGCATGGTAGTCTCCTGGTAAATTCTAACTGTCCCACACTGGGTACAGTGGGTATAAAGAGGAGCTGTGCCCTATCTAGAAAACATAGAATTCTTAGTAGATGTATAAGTCAGAAGTTACTCAATCAAGGTGACTTCTATAACTGCCACACGCTCTAGCAGTGTTTACATAGAAGAGAGGTCTCATTAGAATGAACCTTGGCTTAAATAGATTAAGCTGGGAGTGGGCAAAACAACAAAGCTTCTAGATTAGCTAAACCTGTCCTCCAACACTCTGGACTAATAGAAACTGGGATATTAAGGTAAATTATCCACCTTTTCCCCTACTGAAAAAAAAACAACTGGCAGCTATATTTAACTCCTTGAATAGACAATATTAAGGGATACTAAAGGATCAAACATCAGGCAGCGCTTGAATGGTTTCACTAGAATGTGCTTTTTATACAACCTGCTTTGTTCTTTTTCATTTCCTCTGAGAGTACAATCACTCCATAAACTCCTGGGGCATAACACTTTGATTCAGATTTTATTTGTTTTATTTTAGAGAGAGAGAAATATTTTCGAAAAGGGAGGGTGTGCCCAGAGGTGCATAGGGCTGTTCCTGTCTCTGACTCCTCTGTGGTGGCAGGGATTTGAACTCCTAATAAACAAAGGGGTGCAGAGCAAGTAAGTTAACCCTTATACTAGCATTCTGGTTCCAGAGGAATTTCAACATTTACATACTTAGAAATCCAGACTTGGTGTACAAACTAGTTTACCTCAGGTGGGAAATCTGTGGGACAGTTTGTGTGCTGTCTGTAATTTAATTCAGCAGTTCCATGTCCAAGTTTTGTACACATAAGTATATTCAAATCTGTCTACTGAATGCTTTGTTCACAGATTCACCTACGTTTCTGCTTAAGCTTGTTTACTGGATTCTTTAATGGGCTGCTTTTTTGGGGAGAAGACAGGTTTTTTTTTAATATTTTTCTTTTTAATATTTTATTATACCACCGTAAGATATACAATTACAAAGATATTCATGTTTGGGTTTCGGTCATACAATGTTCCAGCACCCATCCCTCCACCAGTGCCCATTTCCCACCACCAATGTCCCTGATTCCCTCCCCCTCCCCTAGCCTGCCTCTATGGCAGGTTCTTTATCTCTTCTCTCTCTTTCTCTCTCTCTCTCTCTCTTTCTCTCTTCCTTCTCTTACACATTGTAGATTCATACATACATTTAGAGATTATCATGTGTATCTTTTTTCTTATAGTCAGTGCTCAGTTTTAGGCTAGTATTAGCACTTTCTACAAATATCAGCACACTGTTCCCTTCTCTGTCTTACATAACCTCTGACTCCCACCTGTTTGTGGTAGATTCCACCTTTAACAAGACCTCCTGATCCATGTTTTGCCAAACCTTGGATATTGGTATCTTAATATATAATGGAAATAAATGCAGTCACTCTATATCTGTCTTTTTCTTTCTGGCTAATTTCACTCAACATGATCCTCTCCATATCCATCCATTTATTGACAAATTTCACAACTTCATTTTTCCTAGCAGCTGCATAGTATTCCATTGTGTAGATGTATCACAGTTTCTTTATGTAGTCATCAGTTCTCAGACAATCTGGTTGTTTCCAGATTCTGGCTATTGTGAATAGTGCTGCTATGAAAATGAAAGTGTGGATGGTGCTTTGGCTGTGTGATTTTGGCTTCCCAGGGAATATTCCCAGGGTGGTATGACTGGGTCAAATAGTAGCTCAATGTCTAGTCTTTGGAGGAATGTCCATGTAGTTTTCCAAAAACGCTGTACCAGTGGACATTCCCACAACAATGGATGACAGTTCCCTTTTCCCCTTATCCACACCAGCACTTGTTGTTTTTGCTCTTTTGGATATGCGCCAGTCTCTGTGGTGTGAGATATCTCATTGTTGTTTTGATTTGCATCTCTCTGATGATTAATGATGATGAGCATTTTTATATGCCTTTTGACCAATTTGCTATGTTTGTTTAAAAAAGTCTTCCCCAATCCACCGCACCCCTGAGCCCCAGAAAAGACAGATTCCCTTACCAGTCCTGGAGGCTACATCTTCCAGCTGGGTGCACCTACTGCCCACTTAGTACCTGAAAAAAACAAAAGTCTGCCTCTGAAAACCATGCTTACTCAAACTGTATCATTTTAACAAGACTGTTTTTGCTACCTAAAAAGATATACCAAAACCCTGGGAGCATGTTTGGATGGCGGAGCCAACAGCTGGCACTATCTGATATACTAGGGAGCCAAGGAGTAAGCAATCATTTTTAAAAAGCAAAGAAGAAAGAAATTACATGCTACTTTTGGACCTAGTCTATTTTGATATCTTATTTTGAAATTAATTTTTCTCTCTCTCTCTCTACTATTATGAAACATCCTGTAAACATGTGGTTATTATAGCTCCTTTTAATTCGAATATCTAACCTCCTGATTACCTCATTAACTTCATCTGGCTTCAGGTATTTAAAACTGAAGTCTCTTGGCACCTGAGCAATAACAGTACAGCAGCTAGGACATACGCCTCGCATACAGCAGACCTGGGTTCAATACCCAGCAACTTAGATGGCTCCCCAAGCTTACCAGGAGTTTTTCCTGACCACAGAGCCAGAGTAAGCCCTAAGCACCATCAGTTGTAGACCAAATGCCAATAAAATAAAATAAATGAAACCTGAAGGCTCAGGATTTACTAGGTAAAATCCAAATATCTAACACTTATTGTAAAGATTGTCATTTGAAAAACTTATTTGTATATAGCAAAACATTTGATTTTCTTTTTTTCATTTGATTCTTTTAACATTGCATTCATAAGAAAGATGGTTTGAGAAATAAAATATCTAAATTTCAAATGAAGGCCTGAAATTCAGAAAACAAAGTTGCATGTTATGGGTTTGGTAAATAATGAGCGTAGAAGATGAACTCAATTCTTCCCTGCCAAATGTTCTTTCTACATCCAGAACAGATGAGCATCGAACCAGCGACATCAAGTGCTGAAGTAGGGGGTATAATCAAAACTCACTTTTCTATCCATGGAAATTTAGTGGTAACAAAATTAACCCATCAATCACCTGCTTCTTCAAGGAGTGGGAACAAAAGTAAGAAATATGCTTAATTTCATGGATTACCCTGGTTAATGACAGCATTTTAGAATAATCAGAACTTATAATATTTTCAAGAGCTTTGTTTATTGGCAAGTTTCTATGTGATCCTGGAAGTACAGCAGATGCCTGGAGAGTTTGCAATAAATTCTGCATATATTAGTATGCTTTGCAATTAGGATTGCCTGCAAGTCTTTACAAATGACTTTTCCCCCTATTTTCAATGGATATTTCACCTCTAATACAAAATATTTAGTATCTTTTTTTTTTTTTTTGCTTTTTTGGGTCACACCCAGCGATGCTCAGGGGTTACTCCTGGCTTTGCACTCAGGAATTACTCCTGACAGTGCTCGGGGGACCATATGGGATGCCGGGGATCGAACCCGGGGCGGCTAGGGCGGTCACGTGCAAGGCAAATGCCCTACCCGCTGGGCTATCGCTCCGGCCCCAATATTTAGTATCTTAACTGGAACAATGTGCTGATAAAACGCTTACCAATAACAGTGTTTCACAAGCTTACCTAGAGCAATGTTATCAACATCCATGTTATCAACACTCCATTGCAAGAGGCAAACAGATTAAAACCTGCAAAGCCATTACACATATACCATCACCCAATTAACAAGGGGAATGGAAGGGAATTCAAACTCAAACAATTTCACTTGTATCTATGCATGTAAATTGCTTTCTGTAGCATTATTGAGTAATGTGCCCTCGAACACTAGTGAGAGCAAATGCTGTTTTTCTTAAGAATTCAACTTTTTCCAACAATGAGATATCATTTTACACCACAGAAGCTGGCACATATCCAAAAGAGCAAGAACAACAAGGGGCTGGTGTGGATGCGGGAAAAGGGGACACTTATCCATTATTGGTTAGAATGTCGACTGGTACAGCCTTCTTGGAAAACAATATGGACATTCCTCCAAAGACTAGAAATTGAGCTCCCATTTGACCCAGCCATACCACTCCTGGGGATATACCCTGGGAAACCAAAAATACATAGAGGAAATACCATCAGCACTTTGATTTTCATAGCAGCACTATTCACAATAGCCAGAATCTGGAAACAACCAGTGTGCCCGGGAACTGATGACTGGATAAAGAAACTTTGGCACATCTATACAGTGGAATACTATGCAGCTGTTAGGAAAAGTTAAGTTATGAAATTTGTCTACAAATGGAGGGATATGGAGAGGATCATGTTGAGTGAAATTAGCCAGAAGGAAACAGATAGATATAGAATGATTTCATTTATTTCCATGACAAAAATACTGGAGCAAGCAGGTGCTCTTGGGCTCTACTTGCATGAGACAGGTCAGATGGAGATGTTACTGGTGCCCGCTCAAGCAAATCGATGATGAACGGGAAGATAACTGATACAGTGTTATGATAGGCTGGTCTGCTGGGTGGAGTTCTGACTAGGGGAAGTCCAGATGTGGAAAATGGAGGTCCTCATGGAGTGGGGGTTGTATAGCTTGTTGTGAGGCTCTAGTGGGGTGGCGGGCCAGGACTAGAACCTGCCATCCCTCCTGGGCGCCTCATGAGCGGCTGGGCACAGTGAGACCCAGTAGCAGCTCTGTCCCATATCTGTGAGTCTCTGGATCAGCTGCATGCAAGGCTACTTTTAACCCACTTCTTTTTTTGCCCTCTCCAAGCCCCTCCTCAAACTGTTTTGTTTAGGGGATTCAAGGGTTTGTCTTTGCACACTACAGACTTCATCTGTTGTTGGCTATTGTGTGGCCTCCATATTCCAGATACTGTAATAAGTCCTGCATAAGCATACAAGTACATATATTTTTTTTTGAGTAAATGATTCTCTGTGCTTGGGATAGATACCCAGAACTGTGATCACTGGGTCAGGTGAAGACTCTATTTTAGTTTATAAAAGGCTGTTTTCTACCGAGGCAGAACAAGATGACATTCCAGGAGGATAAAATAGGTTTCCTTTTCAACACATGATTAACAAATGCTGGCTGCTTCCTTTCTTTTTTTTAAAAAAATATTTTTATTATATCACCGTGAGATACACAGTTACAAAGATGTTCATGTTTGGATTTCAGTCATACAGTGTTCCAGCACCCATCCCTCCACCAGTGCTCGTTTCCCACCACCAATGTCCCCAATTCCCTCCCCCTCCCCCAGCCTGTCTCTATGGCAGGCACTTTTTAAAAAATATCTTATTATACCACCATGAGATATACAATTACAAAGAAGTTCATAAGATGTTCATATTTGGGTTTCGGCCATACAGTGTTCCAGCACCCATCCCTCCACCAGTGCCCATATCCCACCACCAATGTCCCCGATTCCCTCACCTCTCCCCTAGTCTCCCTCTATGACAGGTTCTTTATTTCTTTCTCTTTCTCTCTCTCTCTCTCTCTCTCTCTCTCCCCCTCTTCCTTCCCTTCCACATTGTGGATTACAATACATACACAAGAGGTTGTCATGTGTATCTTTTTGCCTGTATTTAATGCTCAGTTCTAGGTTGGTATTAGCACTTTCGACAGTTGTTAGCACACTGTTCCATTATCTTACCTAGCCTCTGACTCCCACAGGTTTGCGATAATTTCCACCTCTGACAAGACCTCCTGATCCATGTTTCATATGGCAGGCACTTTACTCGTTTCTCTCTCTTTCATCTCTCTCTCTCCCTTCCTTCTCTTACACATTGTAGGTTGCAATCCATACATTTAGAGGTTATCATGTACATCCCTTTGCCTATATTCAATGCTCAGTTCTAGGCTGGTATTATCATTCCCAATGATTATTTGGCTGCTTCCTTTCAATGTGTGTCATTCTCACTGGTGTGAGTTGATATCACATTGTAGTCTTGATTTGCATTTCAATTACAACAAAAACTTTTCTTATGTTTACTGGTCAAATACATGCCCTCTTTGGGAAAGTGTCGATCACTTACTTTTCCTACTGTTTTTAAACAGAGTTAATTGTCTTTTTGCTGAACTTTGTGAGTGCTTTACATATCTTAGGCATTAGCTTTTTATTTGGTGTGTGTGAATATTTTCTCTAATTCAGTAGAGTATCTTCAGACTTGGACTGAGTTCTATTTGTTATTTTCATTTTATTACCTTTTTTTTGCCAATGGAATTAAATCATTGAAATTGTATCTTAAATCTATATACAAGACTGTCTTCCTCAATTTGTTTCTTGGATTCTGGTCCAATCTTGAGGTTTTCAATCAACTTTTAATTAAATTTGTTATGTGGTGTAAGATACGGAAATCCTGGTCTTTTACAACTGTTTATCTAGTTTTCCCAGCACCATTTGTTCAAGAGGTCTTACTTGCTCCATTTTATGCAGGCACCTCCTTTGTTTATATTCACGTTTGTGTTCTGGTTCTTGGGGTTTTGCTTGGGGGGGTGGGGGGTTGGTGTGGGTGTGGGGTGGGGGTGGTTGGATTGGGGTTGGTGGGTGGGTGGGTTGGGGGGGGGGGGCGTGGGGGGGGGGGCGGGGGGGGGTGGGGGTTGGCTCCTGGCGGTTGAGGAGCTGCGGGGGGGTGTGGGATCTCGTGGCTGGTTCGTGGGTTTGAGGGGGGTCGAGTGGGGCGCCGGGGGGGAGGTGGTTGGGTGCCGGTGTGGCGGCGGCTCGCTTGGCTGGGGGGAGGGGGGGGGGGGGGGGGCGGGTTTTCCCATAAATCCCAGGATTTATCGTTAAGCTTTTATCATTTCCACTGGTCTAAGAGTTTGTCTTTTTTCCAGTATACCATTCTGATTACGGTAGTTTCACAATATAATTTGCAGTAGAGAAGTAGTACTTTTCTCATTTCCCCTTAAGAAGAGCTTTAGCTACTTGGGAAATTTAATGGTTCAATATAGATTTAAGTACTAACTATACGTATACAAAACAAAAACTGAGATTTTATACCGACTTTAAAAATAAAAAGTATCATTATAGGACTCAAACCAAAAAATCTTGTCATTGCTATTAATATGAATTAGTTCAATTAGTAACTTAAACTTTTCACATTAGCATTCTATGAATATAGCTTTAAATTTGTATCATAGACTTAAGATTCCATAGACAATACCTGATGAACAAGACGACCATTTAATAACTCCCAAACAGAAATCATCAAGACTATTAAGGGATTCATATTAAGAAATAAAAGTAGGAATGTAATATGCTCTTGCCAGGAAAAGTTCAAAAAGAAAAGATCATGTATAAAAGATCAAAAGAAAAACTAAAGCAAATATACTGGTATAAAGACAGCCAAGACTTAAATGTGTCCTGGAACCAAAACGTTAAAAACTATTTTCATTTATATTCAAAGTTAGAAAAATCAGTTTAAAATCATAGGTTAGTTCTTTATTACTCATGATATGTTGATCTAACCAAAAACATCATTATCCAAATTTAGAATGCTACCATATTCCTTTGTCAATAAAATTTTTGAATTGCTTATAAGGTACACTAACAAAGAAAATAATAAAATCTCAGGCTAATATCAGCAATTACCTGACTAGTCACCAAAACATTTATGTGAAACAGTGTGCAGTACCTAGCACAAGACAGACAATAAATGAAGATCACAAAGAGAAAGTTATAAGAAATCGAGCCAAACAAATGAGCTTAACAATTACATATCAGTGTGTAAATAAAGCTTACTTTCACTGACGAGCCTCCAAAGTGAAAATGATCAAGCAGAAAATGAGTAGCTTCTTGGTTACAATGCTTCAAAGCGTACTAATATAACCAGCTGCAACACGGATCTGTCTGCTAATAATATATACATTGATGCTACATGCTTTGTGATTAAATCAAGAACATCCAGATAAGGGGCTGAGCGATAGCACAGCAGGGAAGGCATTTGCCTTGCATGCGGCTGACCTGGGTTCGATCCCCAGCATCCCACATGGTTCCCTGAGTACTGCCAGGAGTAATTCCTGAGTGAAGAGCCAGGAGTAACCCCTGAGCATTGCCGGGTGTGACCCAAAAAAAAAAGACCATCCAGATAAAAATTTAGTTGAAATCTAAAGTTTTCATCATTCATTCTTAGTGAATGATGGGCAAATAGCTTAGCAGTTTTAGAGTACCCTTGCTTGGCTATGACTTTGCAGTTGCTCCTTGAGGTCCCACAATAGACCTGCTGGAGATGGCCACTGGCCTTTCCCTGATACCCTAGCAGGGGGTCTCATGCCAGATTCTGTGTTTAATTGTTTGGGGCTTTTTTCCTGCAACTTTATTGCATGGACCTGGGAGCATTCTCAAGTTGCTCCCTTCTCTGCTGCCTTGACTCTTCTTCCCTTTCACAAATTTTCAAGTAAAATAGACAATTTAAAAATATTAATTTTCCTCTAATTTGTGATGCATGTAATTCCAAACATTGAAAGACTAAAAGTAATCTTATAGCAGAAAAAATTACAGATAAGCAAGTACAAGTAATATATAAGTTTTGCAAGATATAGAGTGTATTTTAGCAGGGGATAAAACACATTTTTGTAGGAGTGAGGCTTGAAGATATCATGTATCATCAAGACAAATAGAAGAGAACAATGAAATCAAAACAAGAAAGTGTCATATTTGATATGCCAAAACCCAGTAACAATTATAGACCTCATTCCCATGACCTGAAGTAATGGTCTGAGGCTCTTGTGTTCCTGGAGCAAGCAGATGCCCCTGGGCTACACTAGCACATGACAGGACATATGGAGATGTTATTGGTGGCTACTCGAGCAAATCGATGAACAATGGGAAGACAAGTGATACAAGTGATACATAAAGTATAGTTTGTAAATATGATAAAATGTAATTTCAGTGAAGAAATGTACTTAGATTAGAGCTGTTTTAAATTGCACTACCCACTCAGAAAGGGATCTACTTTAATTCTGGGTAATAAGTTTAATTTTATTCCATAGGCACAGAATTCTCATTCAAGAGAGGGCCTTGATTAGACAGAACTTTTTGAATTAACAAATACTGATTTACTCAATGAGCAGATAAAAATAGCATCTTTTTGTTATCTCTTTAGATTTAGGGAAGAACAGAAAGCTCGAAGGTCCGACACTGATTGTTATTTTGAACACATTTCATTTTGTCCTAACACTCTATCAATATAGCACTAACCACATTTTGCCAAAAAGGGAACTGATGTTCAGAAATGCTAGATAATTTCCAAGGGACACAGTTGGCATTTGGCTGAGCCAGCATTTGCATTCATCTCCACTCCAAGATTCTCTTAATAAATGCTGCATTTCATTGCCCAAAGCAGCAACAATGACAGTGACAAAGTTGGGTAAAGGTAAACAAAATATTTCTGAAGGGAATATTCCGAAAACAGTGGTGTAGATAAAACAAAATAAGGTGAAAATTGGAGAGTGGTTATACTGCTTTGACTAAACACCTTTCGAAGACAGAACTGAGTTTCTGAATAAATTATTAGAATTCCCTTAAGAAGTATATATATAGAGAGAAAGATAGATAAATGTTTCTGAATTTTACTTTTCTATGAACTGATAAAAATTTCTTGAGACTTGTTTATATATGTACACTTGTTTATATTCATATAAACAAATTTAATTATAATCCATTTGTAACCAAACCAATTCCCCGTAGGCTGCCTTTATGTGATACTGTATTTAAACAACCCTCCCTGCCCCCAGTGATCAAGAATAAGTGTTTTGTAATTGAGAGTTTTAATCATGACTCCACTATTCTCTTTATCCACTGAGTGGTATTTTGGACAATTCAGATAATTGTTTTAAACTCAGATGTTTTCATTTATAGAGTAGAAGGGAGAAAGAGGGAGATTATAAGTTTTATCTTAAATCTCTAGAAATAGTGCAAATAGTGCCTGTCCTGTAGTAATAAGTCAAAATAAAGTGCTAATTTACAAGAATATCAAAATTAGATGTGGCTTTAAAAAAAACCTCAATTCAGAAAAAGGTACTTGACAAAATTCTTCTTTAATCCAATGACTATATATTTGTTTGCTTTTTCCCATCACTTCTGGTTACACTGGAGATCAAACCTCAATCGGCCTATTCTACACTTCTGGTCCAAGTTATACACATCTTGAGCTTACCCACATTTAGTAATTTTTCTAAGAAAGCACAGAACAACACTCCCTGGGAGCTTTAACTAAGAACTGGTTGTCTGAATGCTCACAGTAGCTTTCAGTTCTCCCCAACATCTAGAAAAATAGCTAAAATTTTGATTTTTAAGAGTCATAAGCATACACCCATAAGCACCATGCATTTAATAGAGAGATAACAATGTTTTAACATAAAAAAAATGGGTGAAAGAAACTAATTAGCAGTCCACTACCAGTACAGAAGGTTAAAAAGTACTGGGGCCAGAGAAATAGTACAACTTGTAGGGCTTCCCCGCAAGCTGCAGATCCAGTTGGTAGGACCCCATATCAACCCCTGAGCCTTGCTGGGAGTGATCCATAAGTGCAGAGCCTGAAGTCCTCAGTATTGCGCCCCAAATTGACAACAAATACAAAGAAACAAACACTGTGGAATTTTCAAGGAAAGTTCCAGCCAGCTACCTCAAAAAAATGGGACAACTGAAAATAGAAGAACTGATCAAGTGACCTTAGGAATATTTTAACATTCTGTTCTACGTATCTGAACACATTCCTCCATCAGGTCAATGATTAGCCTTGAGAGTTATCTTCTTGTGAGTTTGAGGAGACCATCTCAATCCTGAGAATTATAGCCTAGCAGAAAGATTACATAGGGACTGTCGACGGTTGCATGCTTTTATTTTAGCTCCCCAGGACTCATGCCTGGGGAGGGTACCATTACCTAACAAGAAGTTAGAGGTAAGAACAAGACCAGCTCAAGATAGCAGTAACTGAAGACAGTGAAACTGAGGGACAGTCAGTGAATCAACCGAACTTCCATTTCATGAAAACTTAGTTAACAGACACACAGGCTTACAATCAGATTTTTTATTGTCCCATTCTTAAGTATAAGCAGAAAATAAGCTACTACCAGATACTTGAAGAACAGCATACAAAATATAAGGAATAAAATGAAAATAAGCAATTAAAAATGTAGAAGCTGAAAAGATTTAAGTACATATTAATTTCTTTAAGGGAAAAAATGTTTTAACCACTTAAGCCAAGGGGAAAACGTTAATTGCAACAACAACGAAAGAACATTTGGAGAACTAGGAAATAGGGCTAGATATTAAAACTTTGATAGTATACATTTTTTCAACAAAGTATCTGGAAAATAAAACTAAAATACCATGCAAAGAAATATACAAACAGAAGGAAATGATGATTAAACATTTCTTTAATTGAAGTTCCAAGATGCCCCCTAAATACATCACTGGAGTTGCAAATGCAGGAACAGTAAAAATGCAGAAATCAACAACGAAATAATGCAAGAAATATTTTCAGAACTGCTTCGATTTCAAGATACACAAGGTCCACTAACGACCCTGCACATTACAAACCAGAAACATGCCAACAGACATCATCGCAAATATTTTACGCCTAAAAGTAGAATTTTTTAAAAAAAACGAACTTCATCAATTTCAACTTAAAACAAAACCCCAAGTGCAGCAGCTGGTGATGTGGTTCTGGGCACCACCCAGGGCAGAGATGAAGCCAGGAACAATGGGACAAAACTTTCTAATGTTAGGACGCCAAAGGGAGTTGGAAAATTCTCAAGCTTCTGAGATGGCCCACCCCACCCTCAACTCCTGCCCCTTTCTTCCTTTGCTCACTCTTATTTATGTTTCTATTCTTTTTGGGTCACACAGGGCGCTCCGAATTACTCTTGGCAGTGCTGGGGGAGCATATGGGATGCCGGGGGCCGCCCTACCCGCGGTAGTATCTATCATCGCTCCGGCCCCTGTTCTTTTTGAAATGCGAGAGAAGCAGGGCGAAAACTTCTCAACAAGGTTCTCAAACAGGTGCGGAGCTAGCCTACCCCGGAAAAACCGGACTCATGGAACAAAGGAAGAAGCCCATAGCGGAGGCTCCAGGGCACCCAGAGCGCGTAGCCCACCCCTGCCTTTGGGCTGTCAATCCAAGAGTAGGAAAAGGCAAGTCCACTGCGGCCTCCCAAGGTGCTTGTAGGTTGCAGGTCTTCTTCTTTCTGTTTCGCATTCAAGGGTCCCAGGTTCACTCAACGTCCACTGCAAGAAGAGGGTGAAAGCGGAACTCCTTCCTACTGGCTCTGTTCCAGCTTCCAACGGCAACAGGAAAACTGGAGTCTGGAGGGGCGCGAGACGGCCCAGCGGGGAGGGCACTTGGCATTGCGCGGCGGCTGGCGCAGCTTTGATCCCCGCATCTGACCTGGTCCCCAGAGCTCCAAGCCAAAACAAAAAAAAAACAAAAACCAACAAAACACCAGGGACTAGCTCCCGGGGATTCTTTTCCAAAGTAAAAGAAAAAAACACTGAACCGTGGTCAGCAGTGGATGCTGGTGACCCTGAAGCCCCAGGGAGAGCGGAGAAGGATTCAGGCTCTGGGACACGATCTCTTACTGTCCATCCACCTTCAGCTTCTTGGGGCCGGGCTTGGTGTCCGGGGAGGAGGCGGGGCCGTTTGCAGGCCGGCTTAGCGGGCGGGCCTTCTCGCGACGGCTTCTTGCAGCCACCGGACTTGGGTGGCCGGGCCGTAGCCCTTCGCGTTGCGGGCAGCGATGCGGAAGATGATGGCGGGCTTGGTGGTGTAGTCGATGTGCGCGTTGGAGAGGTTGGCCGAGGGCACGAAGCAGGAGGGGCTGGGCCCGCAGTACACCCGCATGAAGGCCAGCTGCGCCGGGGTGGAGCTCCGGGGCTCCCCGGCCGCCTGCGAGCTCTGGATGGCCAGGTACACCGAGTACTCCAGCACCCTGCCCGGCGCCACCGGCGGCGCCTCCCAAGTCAGCTGAGCCCCCTCGGGACTTTTGCTGATCTTAATGGTGCACGGGGCCCCGGGAAACCAGGCAGGCACGTCTTAAAGGCTGAGATCTCACTGAACGGGCCCTGGCCACAGGCGTTGATGCCCGCCACGCGGAACTTGTAGGCCGTGCCCGGCTGCAGCTCCTGCTTGCGCAGCTCCTTGGGCTCTGCAAGCGGGCCGGGGCCTCCTTCTCCCAGACAGCGTCGCGCAGGAAATAGTGGGTCACCACGACATTGGTGCCTTTGATGACCCCCACGTCAAACCACTGCTTATCCTTCTTCACCAGGGCCCTGCTGGCCTGCGCAGGCTGCTCCGCCTTCCCGCCCAGCACCTCGGGGTCGCTGGCCACTTCCGAGAGGGTCGTGGCGGCCTGCAGTTTCGCGGGGCTGGCTACGGTTGCAGCCCCCGGGCACCGGAGGGCACCTCGCTCTGGGTGGCCGTTGAGGGCAGCAAGGCCATGGCGCTGAGACAGCTGCTCTCAGTGGCTGGGTGGGGGAAGGCTGTCCTTAGTGGGCAGGACCTCGGTGGGGCAGCTGTGGCCGCCGCTGCTGGACTAGGGAGCCAGCTCCTGCGGGGTCAGCACGATGGGGATGGTGGTGGGGACTCGGCCCTCCTAGGCGTTGGCCCGCCTGCGTCACAGCGACATACCGTCTGGGCTGTGCCCCTGGGCTCTAACGTCCCGGTGGGCAGCTGCGGGGTTGGAAGAGCCGTTCTAGAAGCCAGGGCCCAAGCCTCTTCCCGTGGCAGTGTCCTGAGTGGCCGTTTCAACCTCAGCCAGGGCCCGTTCCTTAGGAAAGAACCGGGTTATGGGCACGGTGGTGCGGACTTCAGCTCTTGCGAGTGTAAATAACTGCTGGCTGGGCGAGGGGTGGCGCTGGGGAAACGGGAGGGGGCTCCTGCGCTCCCTAAGGAGATGAAAGAGACTTAGAAGGTTCCCTGGGCACTGCTCTTGGTGGCCTTGGAGTTTCAGGGGGCCAGGAAACCGATAGGACCTGGCGCAGTTGAGAATTTTCAATACCCTGGAGCTTAGGGCAGCTCTGGAAAGTCTCCATCTGGGATAATTTGGATTCCAGGCAAAGAACAAAATGTGTAGCTACTACATTTGACCAAACAGCCATAAAAACCAGGAGACAAGGGGCAGCATACACCAAGGGCAAACATATTTCTAAGTGAAAATTCAGGACTCAGCCAAGCTTCTAGTGACATTTTCACACTTGAAAAATCTTAACCGCCAACAAAAGCGGTCTTTTCCAGGAAGCTCCAGAAAGACAAGTGCCTGAAATGCAGAAAACGGGACACACAAAAAATACAAAATTGAAGAGATATTCCAGGATGGTGCTAAAGGTTAGACAGTATCTGTGCAGCCATTTTAAACCAGCTATTGCAAATCAACACAATGAAAAGGAGAGCTAAGTATTGTGTTAAGTACGCTAAAAGGGCTAGGTGAAGGAATTCATAAAACTTAACAAAAAGTAATACCGATTTAGTATAGAGAATTTAATTTTAAATGTCAAATTTGTTCTAAGGTCTTAATAGCTTTTTGTCTTTTTTTTAAAATTTCATTGTTTCAGAAAAAAAGTGACATTTTAAGTTCCATTTCCAAGTCTATTTAATTAAACTACATCATTCGGCTTCACTTACTAAAGATATACTAGTACAAATCTCACTCTTCTTTCTTGGCTCATTTTACATATAAACAGTTCTAATAAATAAAAAGTTTTTCAGTAGTGGAGAGAAAACTGCTTTCTTACAGAGTCCAACATCCATTTTGCTGATCTAGAGAATAATCTTAGTTGTTGAGGTATTTTCAAAATATGACCAAATTAGTTCATATATATATATATATATTTATATATATTTACATATGTATATGAACAACCAGCAATAAAATGTTCATATATATGTAAATATATATAAATACATATAAACATATATATAATATAGTTTCCTATATATCTGATATTCTTTAGTGGTAAGCTGGGAATTATAGCTAGCATATTAACATAACAAATGTTTCAGCAATAATTTAATTTCAGTATTATTAAAAATATTGTTTATCTGTACTTCTGGTCCCTGACCTTTCAATCTTGGGATTGAAAAGTGAGCTTAAGAACTCACCCATTTCTTCTACGTTTTCTAGCTTAGTGGCCTAGAGTTGTTCATATGATATTTTTGTACTTCTTCGTTGTCTATTATACTTTCTCTACAATCATATTGTTGGGATAAGGTGCATTGCAAGTGCTTTAATATTGTGTCAAAATGTCAACCAGGAAGTCACTCAATTTTACAATTACACATAATGTACATGAATGTACAGTAAAATAATTTTAATATAGTGATATAATTAAGCTATCCAACTTAAAAATTATATTTATTTGGTCTTAGATCAAATTTATTCAAAGAATATGATAAATGAACTTATCTATTATCTGACAACTAGACTCATTTTGATTTGTGTGACTTCTAATTTTACTAGTTCTTTAGGAACTTTTTGTGGAAGCATATATATGTTACTATTATTATTATTATTATTACTATTATTATTATTATTATTTTCATTTTGGGGGGTCACACTCAGCAATGCTCAGCGTTTACCCCTGGTTCTGCATTCAGAAATTTCTTCCGCAGTGCTCTCGGAACCATATGGCGTGCTGGGGATCGAACATGAGTGGGCTGCATGCAAGGCAAAGGCCTACCCACTGTTCTAGCACACCAACCCTGCAAAGCCTATGTTCATGCAGATGTCTAATGTGTTTAATGTATAATAACTGCTATGTCTATAAATTACATATAAAAGAAAGCATACATTATAGAGAAGCCTTTCAAAGTTCCGTAAGTTTTTATCAGAATATTACATAAACAGAAAACCTAAACAATAAACTTTAACAGACCTTAAAAGTTTATTCTTTCAATGATGGCTTCTAAGTGTATGTAGTGCAACCCACAATGTGTAGGAGAAGGAAGAGAGAGAGAGGGAGAGAGAGAGAGGAGATAAAGAACCTGCCATTTAGGCAGGGCGTGGGAGGGGGAGGGAATTGGGGACATGGGTGGTGGGTAATGGGCACTGGGGGAGGGCGGGTGCTGGAACACTGTGTGACTGAAACCTCCAAACGTGAACAACGTTGTAATTGTGTATCTCACTGTGGTATAATAAAAAATTGTTAAAAAAAATGTTAACATTCTTATTTGCAGTGATCTGAAGGTAGTCATGGATCAGCTCACATGATATATTAAGATGGGCCCCAAGTCAATAGAGCCTCTGTTCTAACCCGATTTTTGCTGGGTGTCTTGAGTTGACCACTTTCCACTCATGTTGAGTTCCATTGTGTGCAAAGTGAGATTTTATTAAATCGAGATCCAAAATTTAAAAAAAAGTTTATTCTTTCAGAACAGTGATTCTTTGTTTCCTTCAAGCTTGGAAACCTATTTTAAAAAATAAGTTAATTTTACTTAGCTGTTACCTATTAAATTGTTTTATCTGAATTTTTGAATCAAACCAAAGTAGCTAATATTTTATTGAAGAGCGAAACTTGCACAGATACATTAGTTCAAAATGAAATCTGAATGCTTAATCTTGCATACAACATAAATATGGAAAATGCTTTACTAGAGTTATGAAAACTATAGTATAGAACACAGTTGTTTGTTTGTTTGCTTGTTTGTTTGTTTACGTTTTAGGTCACCCCAGCAATTCTCAGATATTACTCCTGGCTCTGCACTCAGGAATAATTTCTGGCGGTGCTGGGGACCATATGGGATGCCAGGGATCGAACCCGGGTTGGCCACGTGCAAGGCAAATGACCTGCCTGCTGTACTATCGCTCTGGCCCTGAACATTGTTTTTTTTTTTTCCAAGTGGATGATACCATCCCTCTGGGAATTGCTAGAAGGATCACCTTTATTCCATTGGAATTCAAGGGTGCTTTCTGATTGCTTTAAAACAGTAAAGAAGAAGTTGCTGAGGGGTGTAACTGCCTTTGTGTTTTGTTTTGTTTTTTTCAGTAAAGAGGACAGAAGACCAAACACATTTGGGAACCCCTAAACAACTCTGGCATGGAGAATGTACGAAGAGAAGGATAGAAAACTGTAGAACTTTGTACAAAGAAAAATAAATTTCACTTGAATTGTGAAGATCAGTGGAATTTTAACAAACTAAAAGTATGTGAAGAGCAAAGGAAATAAGAGAAATGGAATAGTCTTGAGAATGCTTCAACTGAAGTTCGATATATAACACAGATGTCATGGACGTTGGGAATGAGGCTTCTCTTGTCATACAAACTGATGCTAAATTCTAAATATGCATTCTTGGAATTATAATTTGAGGCTACTGAAAATTTAAAGCCATCAAAGTTTTACAAATCATGTCAGTGTGATAGCATAAATGCTTGAGAAATATTCCTTTGAAGGCAGGGATGAGAAATAACTTTGATCAAGGGGAAATCTTGATCTAAAGAGTACTAGGGTGGGCGTGGAGAGGCAAGAGGGTGGGATGGAGGAAGAGTCATGAGAAAGAGAAGAAGGTAAGGAAAGGAAAAGGGAAGTTGTGGGAGGAGAGAAAGGAGAATAGAGAGATGGAAGGGATGCCTGAAATATTTCACAGATATTGGAAAAATAAAGTTAAGATATATTAGTAGATCCTTGGATAAATAAGAGACCAAACTTGATTCTGTGAAAACTTACACTAAGTTTAATTTTTAATCAAATGAAAACCATTGAATTCCATTTTCTTTGAACATAGGTGTATAAATAAAAACATTATTTTATCTTAAATACTAAGTGATAGTACATTTGTTTTTGCTTTGTTTTGAGGGGGTTGGACACACCAGCTGTGCTCATGGTTATTCCTGGCTCTGACTCATACTATCTCCCCAGCCCCCAGTGATCATACTTTTTAAATGACAAATCCCATCAATAGTTCAAAAAGATTACATGCATTCTATAATGCATTTGTTTACAGCTTTCTGTAAGAGGTTGCCCTGCACACAATTTCCACTGCCAAGGCAGGCATGTCTTCTCACATGGCATTTGTCCACATGGAGTTTGCCCCAGCTTCATACTCCTCCTCCTCCCATACTAATTGGAGTCTACAGCATGTCTGAAAAGTATGGACAAGGACATTTACACCATCAGAATGTGAATCAAGCAAGTGCAAGACTACATTTGGTTAACAGAATAATAATGGGTAGAGAGGGTTAAATTCCAAATTAGAGTTATAATAACAAACACTGTAAAAATTGCCTAAGGAATCTATCTAACCATCAGGAGAGAAAAAAAATGAAATGGATGGAATGACAGAAAATTGGGATAGACTTGAAAGAGAATGACACTATAATGGATAACAGAGGGGGAAAATATTAACCAGGACTGACATCATTAAAATTCTCCCTGTCTCTGAATGCTACCTTTAGGAATTACTACACACACACACACACACACACACACACACACACACTGTTTCTTTTTTTTTTTTTTTTTCTGCTCATCCTTTTTTTTTTTAAATCATTTTGTACATATAACCTTTAGGAAGAGATTTTAACTTTTTTTTTTTTTTTAATTTTATTTTCCCCCCCAAATATCATTACACCATTTTTAGACATACAATTGAAAGATGCTCATGTAGAGTTTTGGATCCACAGTGTTCCAACACCCATCCCTCCACCCAAACCCATCTACCATCACCAATGTCCCCACCTCCCTCCCCCTCCCGCACCCCAACCACCCGGCAGATTCTGTATGTCATTTCCTTCGTCTCTATATCTCCTTCCCGACAAACTTTCCTGCTCTTCGTGGAATACAGTGCATTAAATGACATTACTGTTTCACTATTTTAGTGGACCATGGCGGCCGCGCGATCTGGGCTTCGAACTGGTCTTGCTGAGTTGATCTGGTCATGGGTCAGTTTCTCAGCGTCCGGACAGCGAAGATGGTGGCTAGTGTGATGGGGCGAGTTTCATCTGGCTGCTTCCGGGACCCCCAGAGGTGATGGGCCCAACACCCAAAACCCATCTGCCCTCCTTGGGATCCCATCGTCAGCTGGGCTCGGCGCGAGCGCGGGCTCCAGTCTCCCCAGCCGCTTGCGCAGCTCTCTGCATACTGGTTCCCGGGCAGTTCCTGGGTGGGTCCACCAGGCTCGGCAAAATGGAGGAGGGGGAGTGGCTTAACCCTGACTCCATCTGGCGAATTCCCAGTGATTCCCGCTTCTGGGAGCCGCCTACCTGGGCTCGAACTGGTCTTGCTGAGTTGATCTGGTCGTGGGTCAGTTTCTCAGCGTCCGGACAGCGAAGATGGTGGCTAGTGTGATGGGCGAGTTTCATCTGGCTGCTTCCGGGACCCCAGAGGTGATGGGCCACACACTGTTTCTTAAACCAAGTCATCTGCGTACATATTTCTAGACATTACTTTGGGCTCTTAATTAATGAAAATTAAAATATAAACTCTGTTCTCAGAAACTTGAAAAGGATAAAAGGACCAGCAGTCCCTGGTGACAACTATAGAAAGATAAAGATGAGAACCAAAACTGTTTTAATTAAATGTACTAAAATTATAGCTATCATCTATAAGTATTTAAGTGCGAACAACGTAATTAGTTCAGAATCTGTATTTGTTTTTCTAGAAGCCCTTCTCAAAATCATTCTTTCATTTGAGCAGAAAAGACAAGATGTTTAAAAAATATTTTTAAAAAGCAGACAGCACTATCTTCACCTTTAGAATAAATGAGTAATCATAATGAATCCTCTCACAGACTTGAGAAAAACAAAACAATATCTCAATGTACAGTCTTGATTTAAGGCCCTTTTCATCATAAATTGTTGTAGGAAATGATGGTGGCCTCTAGTGGGGCACTCTGGAACATTTCTTGCATATTAAGAAAAAAAAACAATTTGACTCGACTGAACCAGCAATTTGGGACTATCGCAATGATTTGTTGTTTTGGGAAACTACCATCAGAGGAGCTATTTTAGAAGACATTCTAATTCTAGATGTAGAATATATATATATATATATATATATATATATATACATATATATATATATATATCAAATATAAGAGACTTTAATTGGAAATTTTAGGGAAGGGGAGAGGTAGAGAGAGAGAGAGCAAAAAAATTGTGGGCTTCTCCAAAATGGAGAGGAGCCCCCGTTAGATATGAAAGTATGAATGTACACATCTCAAGGAGGAAAATGCTTGGGTACCACATGTGCAAGGCCACAATATGTGGAAAAGGCAGCACATGGGCTTGGACAACATATGTGCCAGAATATATTTTATAGTGAGATCTTTTTGTTAGAAGGAGCAGAAAAAGAAACTGTTGTCAGTACATCAATATTTTACTCACATATTCTGAATTTTACAAATAGATATGAGAACATTTATTGTGTCCTATTTTGCAGTATGTGAGGCGAATATCTGAGTACATGAAGCATTATATAAGTTAATACACAAAGGATACACTCCTCCTACCCCAAGAACTGCCAGATATAGGCTGTATAGCTATTCCCAAGAGCAGCACTTTCCTGGCCAGTAGTGAATGATATTTCAAAAAAAAATGCACCTGTTGAGCCTTTATCTCTTGCTATTATTTCTGATCCATGAATCTAAGAATTGTATGACTAAATTAATAGTTAAACGTTGCTCTAGAAATCAGATTCTATGCAGTCAACATCCTTTTGAATATGTACAATCTTCTATTAGCAATTTATATATGATATACATCAGCAGTAGTCATTATAGATAGAAAGTTACAGATGAATTTGTAGACTTTTAATGACCAAATCCCTTAACATTTATCTTCTGCAGGAAACAGTATTGCAAGTCGCCTAAGTTTTTCAGTGGCATTGGAATCTTTTTAGTGTTCTTGACATCAGTGTTTTTGCTGTTGAAAACACTATTTTGAGAATTCTTGACTGCAATTGATGGTTTTTCATGTATTTATATCTAGTGGCATCTCAGATGGTCCTAGTAAGAAACACTTGGAGCAAAGTTGTAAAATATAAATGAACAAATAATGAACCTACTTATCTTGTTAATTTATGTTTTGATTTCGCAAGCTAGGTGTGGCACCTCATTTCTGTGTTTATACTAAGTTACAGACAATTTCAATGCTCCTGGAATAAGGATAAATTTTGATGATAAAGAAACCAGTGGAGATCCTCATCTGTGATGAAATCATGTTTCAAATATGGGACATCTAGAACTCTTACTATTGTAGGAGCTGCAGGCAACTGCTTTGGTCTGCTGTTTGGAGAATACTGTGTTGCTTCAGTACAGGAAACATGGAACTTGCAATTTCTAATTGTAATCTGTATTCAGTGCTAAATGAATTCTACCTAAGTAAAGTATGTGTCCACTGCCTCCTCTCATCTTACCTTCTTGCTGCATTTATTTTGCTACCAAGTGACTGAATAACCTGGATATTTAACAAAAATCATTCTGTTGCATGATGAATTTGGTTTTTATTGTGCTTAAAACCTACTGTGAAAAACTAGCAATCTTTTCAAGAACATCAGAGAATAGGTTTTGTCTATTTGTGAGAGGGTGGGTTAGGAGTAAAGGTATGACCATCTATAGGATAGAGAAAGAAAAAGGAAAGGGAATAGAACAGAGTAAGGGAACACAAAATGGTGGAAGAGAAAGGAGTCTGACAGAAAGGCTCTATTGAAATTTACCAAATCTTTTCAGTGAGTAGGACACATTGTAATCGGTCTTCTGTGAAAGAACATGTGTGGCTAAGAGTCACTGGAATACATAGGAGTATGAGTACTCTTTACCGATTCAGACGATTCAGACGATTCTACTAGCACCATAGTAGTGAGAGGGTTTTTTTTTTTACCCTCCAATCTCAAGGAGGTAGATTTCTAAAAACTTATTATGGCTTTGGCCAGCATGGTATTTCAGTAAATGCAAGAACTGAGAGCCTATCTACTATCGAGAGTATTCCACCTGTATGGCAAAGCCTGGCAAACTACCCGTGTTGTATTCGATATGTCAAAAACAGTAATAATAATAGACCTCATTTGCATGACCTGAAGAAATGGTTTGAGGCTCTTTGTGTTCCTGGCGAGAGCAGATGCCCTTGGACTACACTAGAATGTGACAGGACGTATGGAGATGTTACTGGTACCCACTCGAGCAAATTGATGAACAACAGAAAGACAAGTGATCCAAATAATATTACCAGTTAAGTTTCTCACATATTCATATTCTAATATATTTAAATATGGAAGTCAATGGAGAGCAGGTAAAGGTAGGCGTAATTAAGGAAATTTAAGACAACTGGAATAGTGGAGATTAAATTAAAAATTGTCTCGTACAGTGATTCTTACATTGTTTTGTATTTCTCTTTGCACTCCTTACATCCCACTTATTCATAGAAAATTGGGTCACATAATCCCTGTCATACACAATTTGTATATCATTTGAACCATATGCAAGCTGGTCAAAGAGTAGTAAAAGAATCATGGGGACATATACAGAAACTTCTTGGGAACCAATAAAACAAGATTTATCTTGAGGAAAGTCCCTTCAATTCCCATATTCTGGAGGGTTTTAATCATGAACGGATGCTGGATCTTGTCAAATACTTTCTCTGCGTCTATTGATAGGATCATATGGATTCTATTCTTTCTTTTATTGATATGATGTATTATGTTGATTGACTTGCGAATGTTGAACCATCCTTGCATTCCCGGGATGAATCCTACTTGGTCATGATGTATAATCTTCTTGATGAGTCTTTGGATTCTGTTTGCTAGTATTTTGATGAAGATCTTAGCATCCGTGTTCATAAGGGATATTGGTCTGTAGTTTTCTTTCTTTGTGTTGTCTCTCCGTGCTTTGGGTATCAGGGTGATATGTGCCTCATAGAAGCTGTTTGGGAGTGTTTCTGTTTCTTCTATTTCCTGGAAGAGCTTGAAAAGAACTGGCAGTAGGTCCTCCTTAAAGGTTTGGTAGAGTTCACTAGTGAATCTCTCTGGACCTGGGCTTTTGTGTTTGGGCAGACTTTTAATTACTGTTTCTGTTTCCTCAAGATAGTTACAGCCATCTACCAAAAGCCCACAGCGAGCATCATTCTCAATGGGGAAAAGTTTAAAGCCTTCCCCTGGAGATCAGGGACAAGACAAGGTTGCCCACTCTCACCTCTTTTGTTCAATATAGTACTGGAAGTACTTGCCATAGCAATCAGAGAAGAAAAAGGACATCAAGGGCATCCAGATAGGCAAGGAAGAAGTCAAGCTATCATTATTTGCAGATGACATGATATTATACCTAGAGAACCCTAAACTCTCTAGGAAAAAACTCCTAGAAACAATAGATGCATATAGTAGAGTGGCAGGATACAAAATCAACACGCAAAAGTCGGTGACTTTCCTATATACAAATAACGAAAGAGAAGAAAGGGATATTAAGGAAACAATTCCATTCACAATTGTGCCACAGAAAATCAAATACCTAGGAATCAACCTACCCAAGTGTGTAAAGGACCTGTACAAAGAAAACTACAAGACACTGCTCCAAAAGATAAAAGAGGACACAAGGAAATGGAAACATATTCCCTGCTCATGGATGGGGAGAATCAACATTGTCAAAATGGTAATACTCCCTAGAGCTCTGTACAGATTCAATGCAGTCCCTATAAGGATACCCATGACATTCTTCAAAGAAATTGACCAAATACTCCTGAAAATTGTATGGAACAATAAACCCCCAAGGATACCTAAAAGCAATCCTCGGGAAAAGCCATCACTTTTCCCAACTTCAAACTGTACTACAAGGCACTAATAATTAAAACAGCATGGTATTGGAATAAAAACAGACCTGTGGACCTATGGAATAGAATTGAGTATCCTGACACCCAACCTCAAACACATGATCATTTAATCTTTGATAAAGGTGCAAGCAATGAGTCTAAAATGGAGTAAGGAAAGCCTCTTCAACAGGTGGTGTTGGGAAAACTGGGCAGCGACATGTAAAAAAATGAATCTGGACCTGTGTCTAACACCATGCACAAAAATCAGATCAAAATGGACTAAAGATCTCAATATCAGACTTGAATCCATAAAGTACATCGAAGAAAATATAGGAAAAACCCTCCACGACATTGAAGCTAAAGGCATCTTCAAAGGTGAAACATCACTAACAAAGCAACTAGAAGAAAGCATAAACATATGGGACTACATGAGACTAGAAAGCTTCTGCACCTCAAAAGAAACAGTGACTAAGATACAAAAGCAGTCCACAGAATGGGAAAGAATATTCACCCAATACCCATCGGATAAGGGGCTAATAATCCAGGATATATCAGGCACTGGTAGAACTTTACAAGAAGAAAACAAACAACCCCATCAAAAAATGGGGAAAAGAAATGAACAGAAACTTCAGCAAGGAAGAAATTCGAATGACAAAAAAAAATATGAAAAACTGCTCATCATCACTAATCATCAGAGAGATGCAAATCAAAACAACAATGAGATACCACTTTACACCACAGAGACTGGCACATATTCAAAAGAGCAAGAACAACAAGTGCTGGCGTGGATGTGGGGAAAAGGGGACACTCATCCATTGTTGGTGGGAATGCCGGCTGGTACAGCCTTTCTGGAAAACAATATGGACATTCCTCCAAAGACTAGAAATTGAACTCCCATTTGACCCAGCCATACCACTCCTGGGAATCTACTCTGGGAAACCAAAAATACGCAGCGGAAGATATAGAATGACTGCATTTATTTGTGGGATATAAAAATAGTATGATACCAATATCCAAGGCCAGACAAAACATGGACCAGGAGGTCCTGTCAGTGGGTAGAACCTACTGCAAATGTGTGGGAGCCAGAGGTTAGGCAATACAGAGAAAGGAACAGTGTACTAATAATTATGGTAAATAATAACACCAGCGTAGAACTGAGCACTGAATGTAGGCAAAAGGATATACATGTAACCTCTAAATGTATGTGTTGTAATCCACAATGTGTTAGAGAAAGGATAGAAAGAGAGAGGGAGAGAGAGAGAGAGAGAGAGAGAGAGAGAGAGATAAAGAGAGGTGAAAAATGCCTGAATAGGCGCAGACTGGGGAAGGGGAGGAATCAGGGAACATTGGTGATGGGAAACAGGCACTGGTGGAGGGATGGTTGCTGGAACATTGTATGACTGAAACCCAAATATGAACACTTCTGTAACTGTATATTATGGTGGTATAGTAAAAAAAAAAAAAAAGTAAAAAAAAAAAAAAAAAAAGAAAATTACTGTATCGCATCATGGGAACATAAATCCTTCTCTGAGGTTTAAAAAAAAATGCGGAAACACCATCCCTACTTTTATGTTCATAGCAGCATTATTCACAATAGCCAGAATCTGGAAGCAACCAGAGTGCCCGAAAATCGATGACTGGATAAAGAAGCTTTGGTACATCTACACAATGGAATACTATGCAGCTATTAGGGAAAATGAAGTTATAAAATTTGCCTATAAATGGATGGACATAGAGAAGATTATGTTGAGCAAAATTAGCCAGAAGGAGAGAGATAGACACAGAATGACTGTATTTATCTGCATAACAAATATATATGTACATATTAAGAATCCAATATTCAGGGTCAAGTAAAACATATATCAGGAGGTCTTGTCAAAGGTGGAAATTATCACAAACGTGTGGGAGTCAGAGGCTAGGTAAGACAGAAAATGGAACAGTGTGCTAACAATTGTTGAGGGTACTAATGCCAACCTAGAACTGAGCATTAAATAGAGGCAAAAAGATACACATTACAACTCTTTAATGTATGTTCTGTAATCCAAGTCTGGAGCAGAAGGAAAAGAGAGAGAGAACGGAAAGAAATAAAGAACCTGCCATGGAGGCGGACTAGGAGAGGGGGGAGGGAACTGGGGACGTTGGTGGTGGGAGATGGGCACTGGTGGCGGGATGGGTGCTGGAATACTGTATGACCAAAACCCAAATATGAACTTTTTAATTGTATATCTTTGTAATTGTAAAAATAAAAGAAATATAAAAAAATAAATAATTTTTTTTTAAATAGAGGCAAAAAAATGCACATGATGGCCTCTAAGTGTATGTAGTGCAACCCACAATGTTTAAGAGAAGGAAAAGAGAGAGAGGGAGAGAGAAAAGAGATAAAAGAACCTGCCATGGAGGCAGGCTATGGGAGGGGGAGGGAATTGGTGACATCGGTGGTGGGAAATGGGCACTGGTGGAGTGTGGGTGCTGAAACACTATGTGACCGAAACCTCCAAACATGAACAACGTTGTAATTGTATATCTCACGGTGGTATAATAAAATATTTAAAAAAACAAGATTTATAATGCAAAAACATAAAGTCTGAGTAGCTTGTTTCTGCCCAAAGTTAATAAATATTTTGTAGATGAATGAAATAAATCTCACAAACACTATATTGTCGGGGAACCATTGGGGTCCCCAACAATATCAGGAAATGAGTTCCTTTCTACCTCCAAAGCCAGAGGAATGGATGAAAACTCATGAGTCCAGCACAGTTCCAAAAATCTAATAATTATCAATATTAGAATAAGCTCCGCCACTACAATCCAAGGTAATGGAATTGCCCAGAACTGGCTCTTGGTCAGAACTCTGACCATGCACTCAGGCTCAGGTCTCCAACCAATGGATGATCCTACGTCAAGTCAGCCTCTTTATATATCCAAAAGCCACAATTCTTTCTTCAGGGTGAGTAATGTCAACAAAGGTCAACAAATCAGCTTCTAGGTGTAGATGTAGGGTGGTGCCACACTAGCGTTGTGCAACACTTGTTTTAGGTCTAAACAAATGATTATGCCAGTTCTTTCCCCTGAGATTATCTCTTATGTCAAAACACTGGATAGAGAGAGAGAGAGAGGGAGAGAGAGAGATGGATAGACAGAAAGAAAAAGAGAGATAAAGAGAGCGACGTGTGCTGGTATAAAGAAATACATCTTAATGGATGCATATTCATGGGGAAAACACATCATAATGTAATGGGCTTCATGCACTCTAGATGGTACCCACACGGTCTTTCTTATTTATTATCTGCATAGGGTGATTCTGAGTATCTTGTCCTCTGTTTACTGAGAGGGTCATGCTCATCTGCTTGAGGGCAAACTAGTATGATCCTTCCTTTAATCTTAAACCATAGTTTCAATGTAGCCAGGGTGGTGGTCTCCTGGTAAATTCTAACTGTCCCATGCTGAGACCAGCGGGTATTAAGAGGAATTGTGCCCAGTGTAGATAACACGGAAATCATAGTAAAGCTCATAATAATAATTCAGAACTTATTAATTCAGAGACAAAATGACTCCTGTAACTGCCACACCCTCAGTCAGTGCTTACACAGGGGAGAGATTTCATTAGCATGAACCCTGGCTTAAGCACATGCAAATAGTTTATACTGAAAGTAGACTAAACAGCAAAGATCCCAAGCTAGCTAGGCCTGTCATCCAACACTATATAGGTTCAAGATTTACGATACAAAGTTCCACTGTACTAAGATGTCTGGACTACTAAAAATAAACAAATATAGTATTCTGCTTAGATTGTACCTTTGGGAGTTAAACTAATCTGTGTGTGCATTCAAATGTACCCTATCTTCTCCACTCTTTTTTTTAATTCTGCAGTGGTCAGGGATTACTCCTGTCTCTGCACTCATGGATTCCTCCTGGTGGGCTTGGGAGACCTTATTGAGTACCAAGGATCAAACTCTGGTCAGCCACAGGCAAAGCAAATGCACTACCTGCTGTACTTCTAAGGCCCTTATCTTATCCTTCTTATTAGATATGTGATTATATATGTAATAAAATTTAACCACACTTTCTCTATGAGGAGAGTTACACTCCAAATCACACAGTCTAGTAAAGATTACAGGTTATTATATTTTTTAGGAAATTAAGCATAGTGCCTTCCATACAGAGAGAAAAATGGAAAGGAAGAGGAGAAGACTGGCATCTTGGGGGCTATTACAAAAGCTTCTCAAAGAGCAAATATCTGGGAAAAGATAGAAAAGTATTCTAGCTATTTTCATATCATTTTACATTGCTAAAGAAGTTTACTGACACACACCTGCCCCATCTCTCCTATCTTCTCTAATTCATTCTCAACACCACAGCCTGAACAGTCTTTAAAAAGTCAAATTTTGGTGATTTCCTGTTGATCCCCAGATCAGATATTCCTCAGTAGACACTGCTCTGGTGTGAAGCATACGGTCCCCAAGTTGTGACTTAGTAAGTTCTAGGAACCCCAGTGGAAGAAACCGGGATATAAGCATCTTTCTCTGATGGTGGTATCCATGCCTTGCCTTGGTGACCTAGTACCAGCCTCTCAGGCCAATGTCCCAGTTCCTTAACATGAAAAGCATGGTTTATTCTAAGGAGTTTTATCTTTTTCCAGTATGCGCCTGCAATGGAATTGTTTTCTTTTTCTTCCTGTAACTCATTATTTGTGTACAGAAATTGAACGTTGTGTATATTGACTTTGTATCTTGCCACTTTGCTGAATTCATAACTTTTAGTAATATTATTTTTCATTTTTGCTTTTTGGGTCACACCTGGCTATGCTCAGGGGTTACTCCTGGCTGTGCACTCAGGAATTAACTCCTGGCGATGCTCAGGGGCCCAGATAGGATGCCAGGGATCGAACTCTGGTCAGCTGCTTGCAAGGCAAATACTCTACCCTCTGTGCTATCGCTACAGCCCCTAGTAATCTTAAAACTTTAAATAAAAATCCATTGTACTAGAAGAAATAAATAAATGACAAGTAACAAGATACATGATAATTTTACATTATGTAAGAAATTATAGTGTAATTACACTTTGTGCTGTTTAAGAGTTTCCATTAGAAAATTTCTCCACCTTGGGAATGGGTGCTGGAACACTCTATGACTGAAACCAAATCATCAGCAGCTTTGTAATTGCATATCTCATGGCAGTATAATGAAAATTAAAACAAATAAAAATAAATGTGGCAAAATATCAACAAAACGTCACCTAGTCTCTTCAAATAGTTTTTGTTTTTCTAACATTCATGTTATCACAGTTAATAATATTTATATTATGTTTAACAGACATAGTTTCTGCAATTTGGTTTTGGCTACAACTATAGCTAAGTACACTAAAGAATTGAGATTTCTCCTGTAAGGTTTTACAATCTATCTTGTGTTTATTTTAATTTGGTCTTCTGTATATTTTTAAATTTATTTTAAACACTTTGGTTTATCTTATTGTTAATGGTAGGTTTTCATGCTTAAAACATTCTAGCAAAATTCCCGCTACCAGACTTGTCCCAGTGTGGCGCCTCCCTCTCCTGATCCCCCTCCCCTCCCATGGTAGGCTTTCTGCTGAAGACCACTTCTCTGTTTCTGTTGCTTTGGGGCACTTACTTCCTTACTGTGTGTATTTGTATCCCATAATTTTATATTCACATCCCTCTCCTCCTACTAACTTTACTCAGAATATTATGCTCCAAATTATCCATGTAAGTTGAATATCAATGATTTTATCTTTTCTTGTAACTGAATAGTATAAATAAATATATATGAATACCACTATATATACAGTAGAGAATAAATGCTATATATAGGCTACTTTAAATAGTGCTGCAATGAATATGAGTACAAATATCTGCACTCCTGTGAAACACAATTTTATAGAAAGGGTTTATAGGAACTATGTATTTTGCTGAAACATTTTAAAAGGACAATTAAATCTATGATAACTTATTTTTTTATTGCTTTTGGAACCATACTAGGCAGTGTTCATGGATTACTCCTGGCTCTGTGCTCAGGGTTCACTCCTGGACCCAGGAGCCCATATACCATGCTGGAGATCAAACAAAGGCTGGCCGCTAGCATGACAAGCTCCTTCCCTGCTCTATTATCTCTCTGGCCCCAAATCTATAAATACTTGAAATTTATTTGATATGTGATACCAAGTAAGAATGCAAATTAATCTGTAACCTTCAGAAATGTATGGTATCTAGGAACTGTTTATTACTTCTTTGGCATTCAGAAGATGAAAATGTCTAAGAGATAAGTTAAGAATTAAGATGTTCTTTCCTTTGAGGAAACAAACTCTGAACAAAAAATATGTGATTTTTAGAGTTTAGGAAAGAATGTAGTAGGTTGAGTTTTGGTTGGGAAGTAAAGAAAATGAGGGCTAGGGGGAGGGTCATATAAATTATAAGAAAATGAAAAAAAGACAAGAACAGTGCTGGGACATGAAATGCATTGGATACATTTTCATTTACTGTATGGAGAGTGAACTCAGTGCTCAAGAGGTATAATAAGAGCAGGAGTGTACGAAATACAGTGGATCGAGAGGTTGTGGTTCAAAAGTATGAGATGTCAGCAGGGTGATAACAAGGTTCAAGCTGTGACTCTCAATGTGAGTGGTCAAACCCATTAGCTGTGAAGGTCAGTGGTACTGAGAAGTAAAAAATAAAAACCACAACACCAGAAGGTTCCTCCTCTCAAGTTGATTTGGAAGTGGAATTTAAATATATTTAGTGTAATAAAAATATTTGTTTTATTTTAGTTTTGAGCCACACTTGGTGGTACTCAGTGTTTACTCCTGACATTGTGTTCTGGCATTGCTTCTTATGGATTTTAGGGGACCATTGAAACTTAGGGACTGAAGCTGGGTCAGCCGTGAACAAGGCAATCACCTTCCTACTATAAATAATATGGCATAAATATTATAGCATAAATAATATACCATAAATAATATAGCATAAATCACTTGTATCACTTGTCTTCCTGTTGTTCATCAATTTGTTTGAGTGGGCACCAGTAACACCTCCATAAGTCCTGTCACATGCTAGTGTAGCCCAAGGGCATCTGCTCACCTCAGGAACATAAAGAGCCTCAAACCATTCCTTCAGGTCATGGGAATGAGGTCTATAATTGTTAATGGTATTTGGCATTACATGACTCACAGACATGGGGCAGAGCTGCTACTGGCTCTCCCTGTGCCCAGCCGCTCATGAGGCGCCCGGGAGGGATGGCAAGTTCTAGCCCTGGCCCGCCACCCCAGCAGAGCCTCACAACAAGCCAGACGACCCCCCCCCACTCCATGAGGGCCTCCATTTTCCACATCAGGACTTCCCCCTCATCATAACTCCACCCAGCAGACCAGCCTATCACAGCCTGGCTCATCGAGATCCACCCTGCAGCAGTCTTTTAATCTGGCCCAGGTATGCTGATCCAGAGACTCACAGACATGGGACAGACTGCTACTGGCTCTCCTGTGTGTGCCCAGCTGCTCATGAGGTGCCCAGGAGGGACGGCAGGTTCTAGCCCTGACCTGCCACCCCAGCAGAGCCTCACAACTAGCCAGATGACCCCCCACTCCATGAGGGCCTCCATTTTCCACATCCGGACTTCCCCCTCGTCAGAACTCCACCCAGCAGACCAGCCTATCACAGCCCAGCTCGCGGCTGCTTGCAGCCAAAGCGGTTCTTCAATAAATGCTGGATTTTGAGATTACTACAAGAGTATGCTACCCGCATGGCAGAGCCTGGCAAGCTACCCATGTCATATTTGATATGCCAAATACCAGTAACAATTATAGACCTCATTCCCATGACCTGATGGAATGGTTTGAGGCTCTTTATGTTCCTGGAGCAAGCAGGTGCCCTTGGTCTCTACTTGCATGAGACAGGTCATATGTAGATGTTACTGGTGCCCGCTCTGAGCAAATCGATGATGAAAGGGAAGTTAGTGATAGTGATAGTGATTTGGCATATCATATACGACATGGGTAGCTTGCCAGGCTATGCCGTGCAGGTGGGGTACTCTTGTAGTTGCCTTTCATCTCGTGTATTTATTGATGAACTGTGCAGCCCGAAAAGCAGCTGCACAAGCCAGGCTTGTGATCAGCTCTTCTTCTGGGTGGAACTCTGGCGAGTAGGGAATCCAGATGTGGAAAATGGCAGCCCTCAAGGTGTTGGGGTTCCTTTGGCTTCTTGCAAAGCTCTGCTGGGGTGGTGGGCCAAGGCTAGAACCCGCCATCCCTCCCGGGCGCCTCATGATCAGCTGGGAACAGGGAGAGCCGGTAGCAGCTCTGCCCCGTATATGTGAGTCTCTGGATCAGGCATACTTGGGCTGGGCTTGAAAAAAGACTTCTGTAGGGTGGGACTCTGACGAGCCAGTTTGTCATTAGCTCTTCTGCTGGGTGGAGCTCTGATGAGTGGGGATAAATAGCATATTATAGCATAAATAACATAGCATAAATAATGGAAACATAAATAATGGAAACATTTTTGAGACACGATGGAAAATAAGCCGGGTTTCCAATTATTTGTTGAATGTGGAAGTAAAAGTCAAATTTTAGGGAGGCTATAACATTTTCATTTTTACTTATCAGAAAATGAAACAGGAAGATATTAAGTTTGTAAAGTGTTTTTAATGTTCATTAACATTTGACAACGGTCAAACCATTAATAATTGCCAAAATCCAGGTTCCTACTGAGCAATCTGTCTCTCACTACTGTAATCAAACATTTGTAGCATTTTGTTGAGCCTGGTGGCCCTGCCCAGGAGCCATCAGCCATAGCATGAAGAGGCTCACAAGCGGCTGGGGATGCTGGAACTCCGCTCGCCCGGGCCCAGCTGAATATGGGACCCCAGGAGGGCAGACGGGTTTTGGGAGTGGGCCGTCACCTCTGAAGGGTCCCGAAGCAGCCGGATGAGACTCGCTCATCACACTAGCCACCATTTTCACTGTCCGGACGCTGGGAAACTGCCTCACGACCAGATTAACAGAGCAAAACCAGTTCGAGCCCAGGTAGGTGGCTCCCAGAAAAGGGAGTCACTGGGAATTCATCATATGGAGTCAGGGTTCGGCCATTCCCCTCTCCATTTTGTCAAGCCTGGTGGCCCCACCCAGGAGCCATCAGCCATAGCATGAAGAGGCTCACAAGCGGCTCGGGAGGCTGGAACTCCACTCGCCCGGGCCCAGCTGAATATGGGACCCCCAGGAGGGCAGACGGGTTTTGGGAGTGCGCCCGTCACCTCTGAGGGGTCCCGGAAGCAGCCGGATGAGACTCGTCCATCACACTAGCCACCATTCGAAAATGTCCGGACGCTGGAAAACTGCCTCATGACCAGATTAACAGAGCAAAACCAGTTCGAGCCCAGGTCGCGCGGCCGCAAGCGGCCATGCGGTCCATTAAAATAGTGGAAACAGTAATGTCTTTTAATGCACTGCATTCCACAAAGAGCAGGAAAGTTTGGCAGGAGGGAGAGATAAAGAGGAGATAAATGACATACAGAGCCCATCAAGTAGTTGAGGTGTGGGAGGGGGAGGGCGGTGGGGACATTGGTGATGGGAGATGGGTTTGGGTGGAGGGATGGCTGTTGGAACACTGTAGAACCAAAACTCTACATGAGCATCTTTCAATTGTATGTCTAAAATGGTGTAATAATATTTGGGAGGGGAAAATTCCTTGCTCTCCCTGTGCAAAGCCGTTCATGAGGCAGTCGGGAGGCATGGCGGGTTCTAGCCCTGGCCTACCACCTCGGCAGAGCCTCACAACAAGCCAGACCACCGCTCCTCACTCCATGGGCGCCGCCATTTTCCACTTCTGGACTTCCCTCTCGTCAGAACTCCACCCCGCAGACCAGCCCATCACAGCCCGGATCACCGACACCCACCCTGCCGCAGCTTTTTCCTCAATCCGGCCCAGGTATGCTGGTCCAGAGACTCTCACACATGGGGCAGAGCTGTTCCTTGCTCTCCCTGTGCAAAGCCGTTCATGAGGCAGTCGGGAGGCATGGCGGGTTCTGGCCCTGGCCCACCACCTTGGCAGAGCCTCACAACAAGCCAGACCACCGCTCCTCACTCCACGGGCGCCGCCATTTTCCACTTCTGGACTTCCCTCTCATCAGAACTCCACCCAGCAGACCAGCCCATCACAGCCCGGCTTGCGTGGCCGCTTGCGGCCGCGTGATTCATCAATAAATGCTTTATTTGGAGGTGTTTAAAAGAGTTTGCCTCCCGCTCGACAAGCCTGGCAAGCTTCTCGTGTTGTATATGATATGCCAAATTCCAGTAACAATTATATTAGGTCATTCCCATGACCTAATATAATGGTTTGAGGCTCTTTATGTTCCTGTAGCAAGCTGATGCCCCTGGCTCTACTGGCATGATACAGGACATATAGAGATATTACTGGTGCCCGCTCTAGCAAATAGATGATCAACGGGAAGATCGTGATCGTGAGATCGTGAAATTAAAAAAAAATCTGTAGCCCTACCTCCAGGTGTGTGTGTTTGTGTGTGTGTGTGTGTGTGTGTGTGTGATGCAGCTGTTGTTATTTATGTGAATACAGCCCGAGCTAAAAATCATGAGACTTCTAGGTTTGGTACATTATTCTAAATTGCCCCTGTGTGTGCAGCTCAGGGATCTTGGGTATCTATTTTTTAATTGTTTAAATCATTGTGCAGTATACCATTACAAAGCTGTTCATGATTGGGTTTCAGTCATACAGTGTTTCAATACCCATCCCTCCACCAGGGCACAATTCCCAACACCAATGTGTCCTGTTTCCCTTCCACTGTCCCCCACAACCTGCCTCTGATATGTACTTCTTACTCTCTCTTTCTCTCTCACTTTCCCTCTCCTTTTGCGCATTGTGGTTTGCAATACAGGCACTGAGGGTTATGTATATCCCACTAGCTATTTTCAATAGTTTTAGTCTAGCATTAATATTTCCAACTTTTATTGTCAAACTGGTTCTATCTATTTTGTATCTATTTTGTATATAGAGTTTGGAGGAACTAGAAGAACACTTATCCAAAGAACCAGTTGGGTTACAAGGGAGGGCAATTACTATTTTATTTATATATATATTATATATATATATAGATATATATATATATTCATATAGTATGTGCATGTATATTTATCCTTAGGAATTTCAGAAAAGATGTTTTAATACACTGAAAGACACAATAAGGTACATTCAAGGTAAAATCCCTACAAAAAAAGTAATTCAAAATTTAATTGGTTTACTACAGTTCTATAGTTTAGTCTGAAGTTGGGAAGAAATAAGCCTCACATCTTCTTTTTCCTAGGACTTCTATGCCTATTGATGAAGGGGAGGGAGGAAAACAGTTTCATATAAATGTCAATGCATTTGATCTATGTCTTATAAAAATGCCATGGGTATTGTTGTAGAGACTATATTGAATCTGTATAATACTTTGGGCAAGATTGTCATTTTAACAGTATTAAGCCTCCCAATCAAGAAGGAGATTTAATTCTACCATTCAATGAAATTTCCCTCAGAGCTCAATCTACCCCTGTTCAGACCGAGAACTTAGTGCTAAATTTCCTGGTGATATTGTGGGTGATGTATTTAAAAGACATAGATAAAATGTATGAGGGAGGGGCTATGGAAGGGAATCTAAGGACACTGGTAGAGGGAAGTTGACACTGGCAGTGGGATTGGTGCTTCAATATTGTATCTCTACAACTCAACTATGTGAAATGATCACTTTGGACAATAACTGAGTGCTGAAAAGTAAAGAGACAAACATGATAACTTTTCAGAACCTGCATTTCAAATCATAAAGTCAAAAAGAAAGAAAAAAAGAAGAAAGTGAATGCCATAGAGGCAGGCTGGAGGTTAGGGAGGCAGGAGTGAAGCTAGGGACATTGGTGGTGGGAATTGGACTCTGGGAAGAGAGGTGTTGGAACACTGTAGAACTTTGTAACTGTGTATCTCATGGTGATTAAAAATATAAATAAGCGTCCAGAGCAATGTACAGTGGGTAGGGTGTTTGCCTTGCATGGACCTGACCTTGGTTTGATCCCCCAGCATCTCATATGGTCTCCCTTATGCAGGAGTAATTCCTGAGTGCAGAGCCAGGAGTAACTTCAGAGCATCACCAGGTAGGACCCAAAAGATATATATCAGCTATGAATAACTTTTTAAATCACAGTGCTTCAATTCAAAAATGTGGAAAAACATATACATGTTTATATATGTTATATATGCCATATATATGTTATATATATGTGTGTGTTGTGTGTGTATATATATATGTATATATACATATATATGTATATATTTATATATAACTGTGGTTTCATAGTCAGTAAAAAAAATCATAAGTGTAACTTTGTACCTGGGGGCCCTTGGACCATGAGTTCACGGGTTCTGTATTGTCTTTACTATTCCTGAGTCAGTTGGTCAGTCTCTGAAATCCAGGTCCAGCTATCTAAGCAGCCAGAAGAAGAAACCAGCCTTGGAGGAAGAGCCTAACGCTCTTCATGGGAGCCGCTATGGCCTCACTCTTAGAGCAGGACTTTGCTCACCGGCCATTTTAGGGCTCACAAGACTCTTTCAGGGATGTAATCTCTGGCTCTCAGTGCTCCCCTGTTGCTCTTGCACCATTCCTGATTTCTAGCACAGTCAGGATGTCCACTCTGCTCAGGACTCTCTCCTGGTAGCCGCCGTCCATCTCTGTGAGCAGTTGCCTTGACAGCCTGCTGCACTGACTTCTAAGAACAGAACTACTGAACTCAGGCAATCCTGGTCCAGAATGAAATCTTTTACCCCCTAAAATGTATGGCATCTTGACAAATATAACAGTGGTCTATACCTTTCATCCTAATATTGAGGAGTAACCTTCCATGGTACTTTAACACGGGAGATGCAAAAGAGGGTCTCTCTGCTCAGTCAAGTGGAAGATGAGCACTTTTACATATGCGTCTTTTGATTTGTTTTGTTTGTCTTTGGGGCCATATTGGTGATGCTCAGGGGTTACTCCTAGCTCTGCACTCAGGAATTACTTCTGTCGGTGCTCGAGGGGCCATTTGGATGCCACGAATCGAACCCAGGGCAGCTGCAAGCAAGTAAATGCCCTACCTGCTGTACTATAACTCACACCCAACTTCCGCCTCTTTATCTTAAATTTGCCCACAGTACAGCTTGTTGTATATAGTTGTTTTTGGAGGTGGAACCTCAGAAGCAGAAGCGAGACTCCACCTCCAAATACCTGAGATCAAGAACTGTAATGCCAGGACTCACTCCCCACATTTCTCTTCCTTGATTCTCCAGAGGCATCACAACTAAAGAACAGTCTTATTTGTCCACTCTTAAAACTATCGCAACAAAAATATTTAATATTCTTCATTTTCACTTGGAACGTGGTAAAAATTTTTTTGATTAATATTAAATTTTTAAAAGGCCTAGAAACCGTGGTCACTGATACAAATTAAATAAACTGTTCACACTTGGACTTGCAACAAAAGGTGTGGTATGACAATGAGGCCAATTGGACGTAGCTATTCTGTCATAATGCAACCATTCTAGTCATTGGCACAGCGACCATGTCACACGCTTGTAATAACAAGAGTAATATATCCAAGAATGATGATGTGAGCAGAAAATCCCTAGGTGTCCACTTCATTGTTCGTAGAAATTAAAATAAGCTGGCATCTAACAGATTATGATGGCTTTAGATTGAGCATCTTAAGATTTCTAACAGAAATGTGCTTAAAACAGAGTTAAATACATAATATTTTAGGAGTGGGAACAAAATGAATCAGATCCAGAGTGCACAGTGCAATTAGAATGATGCCAATTGCTGAACTGCTTGTATTCAAGAAAATAATTGCCATTTTCTCAAGACACACAGTTTTGACAATTCCTGGATGTCTATGACACCTGCTGTTTATGATCATAGTTATGAGCACACAGCAGAAATGCCCATCAACAAATAATCCATCAAACGTCTCAAAGCACACACTAACAAAATGAAGTATTTTCAGATAATAAAAAATGAAATGCTTATAAATAAAGAAGACCCTAGTTGTGGTATCTAAAATGACACAATAATTTTCCCTGAATTGTGTGTCAGAAAATGAATAACACTTAAAAAGAAACACAGCATTGCCTGCAGAGTTTGAAATTGCTGCCTCCAACAGCATTATTTCCTGTTGGTGTTGGCTGGCCTCAGGGAAATATGTTTAACTAGCATTTCAACAAACTGAGTACAAATTGTCTCAGTGTTCCTCATCTGAGCATTTGTTGAATGCTTAAAGCAATATTATCAATCTCTAGGGTTATAATTACAAATCAAGAATATATAAAACAGTAGGTTTTTACCTTAGCCACACATGCTGACCCTCGAGAAAATCAGAAGTACTTTTCCCTCATGATTTTACTATTTCCTACCATCTGCAAGAGGAAAAATCCCTGAAGAACTGTTCATATGACCTGTTCAGCTCTGCAATCCCTAACACTAGCTTACTAAATACTGAGCATTTGACAAAAGTTTGTGGATTACATAAATGACACATCTAACTAGAAGAAATGACTACAGTAGAAGTCAGAGGATGAATTTCTACAACATAATGTCAACAGTACCCATTTTTAGAATTAGACTTCCTTATTATAAACACAGAAACGATTTGTGCTTCTTACTCATTTTCCCATTGCCTTTATCATTAATAGGAGACCAACATGAGGTAGTTCAGGAATCCTGTAAGACATACCAATGACTTCCAAAGTGGTGAGAAGTGAGCAGTGTCTGAATACCCTTGCGGGACAGAGCAATAGATCAGTGGGTAGGACACTTGCCTTGCATGAGGCTTACCTGGGTTTGATTCCCAGCATCCCATATGCTGGGATCCAGGAGTGATCCCTGGGTCCCAGGAGTGATCCCTAAGTGTAGAATCAGGAGTAAACCCTAAACACAACAGGGTGTGCCCCAAAACAAACAAACAAAATCTATATACCCTTAAAAATAAAAAAACACAAGATATACTGAAAAAAACAGATAAGCTATGTGTGCGATACTGAAGACCCTCTGGTGGAGGGTATGATGTTGGAAAATTGTATACATGAAACCCTACCATTAAAGGTATTTTAAATTACATTTCTTATATAAACAAAAGAGTAATACCTCCCCAAGGCACACAGAGACAGAGTGACATAAAGGATGGAGACAGAGATAAAGGGAGAGAAGGTGCTTGGGAAAAGAGATAATAATATAGAAACAACCTGTATATTAATTCTTAGATAATCATAAGATAGAAAGTATTTAGAGAAAAGAAAATGAATAATAAACAGTGATAAGAGAGTATATAAAAAGGAACTGTAAAAAAGAAGGAAAAAATTATGTCCACAAAGAAACTAACACATTTTATTAAATAGCACTGGTAAGTCAAATAAAATGAAGACAGAAAATCAAAGATCTTTTGTCAAATAGAAGGCATTAATAACCTTGTTGAAACATTTTAGAAAAAAAATGTACAGAAAACATTGACAAAAATGTTACAGAGAATGGGAGGTGTTAAAGATAAACTTGATACATATTTGAGTTTATTTTACTATAAGTCTTTTTTGAATCAGATAGCTTTAAACCTAGAGTGGGTAGGAGCATTTCCTAGGAGGGTGATGGGGCAAAGACTTCTATAGAGAAAAACACGTAAATAAATAAAGAAATCACTGATTGATAGCGGCCTAAATTCAGATTGACTTTTTGGTATTTATATGTCCTTAGGTTTCAATTCTATAACACTGAGGCATGTGCAGAGTTGGATATTGGTTTACTTATTTGGGCATAAAGCCAAATCTGTCAAATGTGTGTCACTGAATAGAGGAAAGGAGATTGCATTGTGAGCAGTCTTCATGAAATGGACTGCCTTGTGAGAGATTGCATGCAGAACAATGGATAACAAGGTTTTAAGGCCTAAAAAAAGTCTGTTTATTCAATTATTTTTGGGTTTGGGCATGATAACAGGCAGTGCTCAGAGCTTTCTCCCGGCTCTGTGCTCAGGGTTCAATCCTGACAATGCTCAGTAGTAGATAAAGTTTATTTTTAATGGCAGAAAAGTTTACAAGATGCTTGCATTGTAATACAAACAAATGATGGGCGAAATGAAAGTTAAAAGAGTGGAACTACAAAAGCAATTTTCAGTGAGGGCTCACAGGGCTATAAAGTGCTACAGAGGGCTCACAGGGCCAAGTGATTTTGCATTTAATTAAATTCCAACAATGTAACAATCCCCAAGCCAAAGCAATAGTACAGTGGGTAGGGCACTTTCCTTGAATGACTCCTATGGGAGTTCTAGCCCAATACCCCATTCCCCCTGGTGTGATCCCATCAAGAGTGATCCTGAACAGTGAGCTAAGAGTAAGCTTTGATCTTACAGTAAGATACACCCCAGAAACAGAAAAGCAAAACCAAATCAAATCGCCTACCTGGGGGACCAGAGAGATAGTCCAGTGGGTAGGGCATTTACCTTGCAAACAGCGGACCTGAGTTTGATTCCTGACATCCCATATGGTCCCCTGACACTGCCAGGAGTAATTCCTGAGTGCAGAGCCAGGAGTAACCCTTGAGCATCGCCAGGTGTGATGTAAAAAAAGGCAAAAAACAAAAAAATCGGCTACCTGAACTTCATATACTGAGCAAAAACAAAATTAGCAAGTCTTGTTTAAGACATTATTTATGGTTGAGTGTTCAGAATGGTATTATGAATACAATTAAGATAAAATTCAAATTTATCTCATCATAATCAATCTCATATTCCCAAACTGCTGCTCCTTTTCCCTGTAGATAAGTGAGTTTTCCTAAAACCTTTCCAATTTCCTTGTGTTAGAGTATTGCCTTAGGTGTGGTGTCTGACTCATAATTTACAAACACTCTCAACAAGAGATAGAGAGATAGTCTCCTTCCATTAATCTTCCAAGTACTAGGATGAACACTAACACTGACTCTCCGTTATTACCTTTTACATTGCAGCACAGCTTGATTTCTAATGAAGGCTTTTTGAATCCACATTCACTAATGTTCTTAACTGAAATTAGGGAGTGCATTTTATGCTTGTTTATGTCATAATCAATTCTTCCCAAACTAGTACATACAAGATGCACAATCATTTATCCAGTACCACTTTAGGTGTTATTTCAGGATAAAAATAGAGAAAAAGGGTTCCAAAAAAATAGGCCATCTGTCAGTTATGTATGTGGCAATATAACCAATTTTCTGGTTTTCAGTTCTGTGGTCCCTTCCAGAGGACTGAGGCTAAAAACCAAGTTTCAAGGCATTTTAAAATATACGTTCTCTATTTCTTTAAACATGGCGCATAAATGCAGATCTAATTATTGTGGTTTAGTGCCTGTTAGGGTCTTACTTGGCTCATCAGCAGTTAATTATTTAAACTGTTTCAAAATTCCTACTGACTCACAGCTCCAAGACTAACTCTCCCATAGGAAACAGAATTCCTAGCCTGACAGTGAATTTCTCCCAAAGCAAGACCTAGGGAAAAGAACTTGTAGGTGTTACTCCTAATAGTCCCAGCTGAGTTTTCTCTCTGCTAGTTGGTCTCTATTTCTGTTTTAAGTTTTGTGGAAATCTTTTGTGTCGACTCTTGACATCAAGTTCATCTAAAGATTGTTCTGGTTTGAAGAACTTGTGCACCACAGGGGTCGGATATTGAGAGTGGAGGATGGAAGCAGACACTAGCAGAGGGATGGTGTTGGAACATGGCGTGCTTGAAACCTTATGGTTAACAGTCTTGAAAATCATGACGTTTCAAATTAAAAAAACTGAATTACTATAACTAGTTTTTCAGAATGAACAAATTATAACACCCCTTCAGATTCTCAAGACAGTTTCCACATATCATAAAATTAGCTAATCGAGACAAATGGCTATGGTGATCTCTGTTTGATCGGGGCATGATTTTCAGTCTGTTTTTTCTAGAAAATATGCTGATGACATTTTCATTAGAGTCTTAGAATACTAATCCCATCCCATAAAGTGAACGTAACCAGTAAACATTTACTCTACATGCTTTGGGAAGACAATGTATTTGGGCAATTGGAAACAAATTACCAACCAATGGTTTGGTTGTTTTAATTCCCTGGTGGGTAGCATTTTCACTATGATGAACAATTTACCTCTCTTAAACTCTTGCACAAGAAATAATTATTGTAAATAAATGTGTTCTTTGCAGTGCAGGGATAGTCATTTTCCTGCCTTAAGCACTACTCAGTAGTTGGTGTCTAAGCTAAATTTTTATAATCAAGAGAAACTGTTGGCAGAAAGTAGATCTAAGGATATATGAAGGAAGGTCTGATGCATACTGCCTGTTAACAGATACACAGGGTTTTCTGGCAGACTGTCTCCGAATAGAGTTAGTATGTAGAATTCCCTAGTGAGACTATTCTCAAGCTGCAGATGCACAGATATTGGTATCCTAGGTCATTTCTCTGCACATTTCCTTGTTGGCTGTAACTAGCCCAAGACGGAGTCTAATGGACGTTGCTTGAAGTTAGACAGAAAACAGATTTTTCTTGTTTTTCTGTCTGACAAGACCTTGCCATCTTGGGCTAGTCCAGATGACTGAAGTAGCAACTATAAAGCATTCTTTTGTTCATGTCGCCTCACCTAGATAGCACCACCTGCAGGTTTTGGTTCCTGGTTGTCTCCTTCCTATTATTCTTAAATCCTATACAAGCAATGTGAGAAGTCTTTCTAACGTAAACTATGCAAACTTAACTCTAAGTTGTATTGCCCTTTGGGATAGTGGGATATAAGGGAGTTGGGGTCATTGTGGAGGTGGTCAGTCAGCTGCCAAGATGAGAGCTACTGCCCCTCCGACTGGTGATTATTAAAAATATTAATGGAAATACATCTTGTTCCTGAAGTCTCGTCTCTGCACCATCGACCCTACAGGACATTCCTGCTTCAAGAAACAAAAATTCAGAAGCCCAAATAAGATAGTATTTTCTTTCTTTTCTAATGTAATAATCTCACTATGGGTCACTTGTCACTTGTCTTCCTGTTGTTCATTGATTTGCTTGAGCGGGAGCCAGTAATGTCTCCATCTGTTGGGAATGAGGCCCATTATTGTTACTGTTTTTGGCATATCAAATACACCACGGGTAGTTTGCCAGGCTCTACCATAGCTCTGGGTTCATCCCAGGAACCCAGTCTTTTTCTATGTCAGACCATCAACCATCCACCATCCAGGGGCTCACGGGGCAGAGCCCTGGGTGTAGGCAAGCCTGTCTCCTGTCTGCCACTTGCTGATGCAACCAGGCACCACAGCCATACCTGCAACACCTTGAGGGACAGGAGGGTATACAATGACAAATGGAAAGATTCTGCTCTTGTCAGTTATTCATAAAAATATTTCTTCTAACCTATGCTTTACCTTTTAGAAAACACTTCTTTTATGTGTTAAAACTTAGTATTACCAGTGCTACAATGGGTAAGTCATTTACTTTGCAAGCAGCTGACTCGGTTCATTCCTTGACATCCCATATAGTCCCTGAGCACTGCCTGGAGTGATCCCTGAGTGCAGAGCCTGGAGTAAGCCCAAGTGTGTCCCCAAAATAATAATTTAAAAAACTTAAAAAGAATTTAGTTTTATTAAAAATTAATTTACTTTTTTCCATCTGTGGATCTGGGGAGAAAGTATGAAGTAGCTGGGAAATATAGACTAGAACTGAATACTTCTGTGTATCACTTCACTTGTATCACTGATCTTTCCGTTCATCATCAATTTGCTAGAGCGGGCACCAGTAACATCTCCATATGTACTGTCACATGCTAGTAGAGCCCAATGGCATCTGCTTGTTCCAAGAACATAAAGGAGTCCCAAACCATTCCATCAGGTCATGGAAATGAGGTCTATAATTGTTACTGGTATTTTGCATATCAAATATGACATGTGTAGCTTGCCAGGCTCTACCGTGTGGGTGGGATATTTTTGTAGACACCTCTGATCTCCATCATTTATTGATGAACCACTGTTATTTCTTACAGTGGTATAATAAAATATTTTAAAAAACAGGGATATCATCTAGGATTTTTATCTGCATATTAATATGGCAAAAATAAGCATTTGCACAATGAGCAATTAAAATATAGTAAGTTATGAAGATAGAGTTCTTATGTTAAGTAGTGTATGGGCATACAAGTAAAATCTGTATAGAAGGGTCACTTAGAGCAATTAATAATCTTGATGTGGCTATAAAACACATTGATTTATTAATGAAACGTCTAGTCTGTCGGGGAGCTGCTGGGGTCCCTGACAGTATCAGGACAGAAGTTCTCTTATACCTCCGAGGCCGCTGGAAAAGGGATGAAAACTCACAAGTCCAGCCCAGTTCCAAAAAATGCTTTTAATAGTACAAAAGCTCTATTTAGTTAATTCAATATAATTAACTGCAATTCAATATAATGAAAGAATTCTAGATCAGGTCAGACTTAGACCATACAAGAGAGCTCAAATCTCCCACCAAAGAGAGAGAGATCTCACCCAAGAGGAGTCCTACCCAAAAGAAGGGAAAAAGAAGAGGAGACACTTCACTTCTGTGTATAAAGATTAAAATGAAACTGTTCTATTGGTGAGAGAAATATATATGTATTAGTATTCTATTATTGAGAGAAATATATAATATGTATTAGCTGTCAATTTTAAACCTAAAAAAAGTTCAGTTTTTCTTTGAACTTTCTGATCTGTTTTAATTTTTCATCTAGACTATGCATATTTAGGCAATATTTTCATTTAGAGGGGGATCGGTATTGTAAAGAATTTGAATTTCTTACAGAAATTCTATTTCTAGAATAAATGTTAAGAAAACTTTACCTAAAACCTCAAGCATCCTAGACCCTGGTAAAATTTGAAGAGCATTAAGCAGTTCTAAACAGAGGTCTAGCATCAGATTAACTCACGTTATTATACCCGAGAGTGTCTCGATTCCAGTCTCAATTCCAAGTAAACCTTGAAGGTTAGTAACTCCACATTATAACTTTATGTGAAAATTCTAATAAATTCCTAAATTCCCTTTGCAAATTGTATTTATCTATCAATATGTACTCTGATGCTATTTTATTTTCAGTTCCTCTAAGATTGGGGTCCCAAGCTCACGCTAAAACTTTCTTATAACAATAATATAAACATTCTAAATATGAAATTCTAGCCCTAATATTGTAGAATAATCTACTCCTTATTGGCAAAATATTTTCAGACTTGACTTTCAATATCTTCCATGTAAGAATCACGTAAGTTTTATAGAAAGTTGAAATAGTTGTATTCAAATTTCATTGTTTTTCATTTATTTTACATTATAAAGCTACCATTATTCACAAAGTCACGAGTTTGTATGTTTTAGTGTATAATGTTTAAACAACATACCCAATGCCCGAATGCCAAGATCTTTTACAATAATCGTCTGAATCTTTTCATTTATTTAATTGGCCCTGATAACCTCAGTTTTGTGATCACGTTAAGTCTCTGTTTTGGGAAGATTTTGTTTTCTTACTGTGTGTAAGAAATATACCAAAATATACCAAATTTTCTTGAGATTACCCAGCACTTTTTTTCTCATGGGTGATTTTTTAAAATCTTTTTTACTATATCACAGTGAGATAGACAATTGCAAAGCTGTTCTTGATTGGGTTTCAGTCATACAATGTTGCTGCCCCCATCCCTCCACCAGTGCACATTTCCTACTAACAGTGTCCCCAGTTTCCCTTCCCTACCCAACACCTTCCTCTATAGCAGGCACTTTTCTTCTCTCTTTCTCTCTCCTTTTGCACATTGTGCTTTACAATACATGCTCTGAGGGATTATCATGCATCTCCCTTTACCTACTCTCACTGCTCAGTTCTAGTTTAGTATTACCATTTCCAAATACTTTCCTCATGGGTGATTTTGGCTTAGCCCAACCTCCTTCAGTTTAACAATATTCTATTGGAAGGCAGTATTTTATTTTTTAATGGCCAAGTTATTTATATATGCCACAAATTCTTTGTCCACTCATCTAATACATAGCTGGATGGTTTTCAAATCTTGGCTACTGCAAATAGTGCTGCACTGAAAAGAAATAGTGTGTGTATCTTTTCTAAATGTGTGCTTTGTGGGCTTTGGTCTTTATTTCTAGGAGTGAAATTTCAGGGTCCTAGAGCATATCTGCTCTTGAACAACTTGAGGACACTCCACACTCTTTTCCAAAGAGCAGTTTACATCCCACCAATTGTATATGAGGTTTCTTTTTCTCCACAACCCTGCCAGTACTTATTGTTTCCGACAGTTTTTAGTTAGTACACAGGTTGAGGTTTTATTTCATTGCCATTTTGATTTTCATTCCCCTAGTAATGAGCAACAGTGAGCTAGTTTTCCAAGTACCTATTGGTTATTTGTGGGTTTTCCTTGGGGAAGTGTTTGATCATCACTGTATCACTGTCTTCCTGTTCATCATCGATTTGCTCGAACGGGCACCAGTAACATCTCCATATGTCCTGTCTCATGCTACTAGAGCCCAAGGGCATCTACTTGCTCCAGGAACATAAAGAGCCTCAAACCATTCCATCACGTCATGAGAATGAGGTCTATAATTTTTACTAGTATTTGGCATATCAAATACAACACAGGTAGCTTGCCAGGCTCTGCCGTGCAGGTGGCATACTCTTGTAGTCACCTCTAATCTCCAGCGTTTATTGATGAACCACGCTGCCGCTTGTCTCATTCCCAATTTATTGTTTGATGGGGGCTTTTTAAGCATATTTATTTTTAGTATATTTTATTTTATTTTAGCATATTTTATTTTTAGTTTTATCAGTTTCTTACCTATCTTGGATGCAACTGTTCCATATTAGATGTATTGTGAGTGAGTATGTCCTCCTGTTGAATAGGATGTCTTTTCAGTTTAACGCTCATTTCTTTCATGGTTAAGAAGGATGTTTGTGATCTAGTAAGATTTGTTTATAGTTTTTTTTTTCTTGTCAGTGAAGTTAAATCCTACAATATACCTCTGAAGACAGTGTTATTTTGCTCACGTGTCCTTCATAGTATTTTCTGTTGATGGCTTGACATGCAAGTCTTTAAATCATTCTGAGTTCACTTTTGCTGATGGCATGAGTGATTCAATTTAATTATTTTAAGTTGCTTTCCAGTTTTTCCAGTCCTGTTTATTAAAAAGGCTTTCTGTAATCTACTTTACTGGCTCCTTTTCATAAGTTAACTGTGCATATATGTGATCCATTCTTACTCTATTCCATTGGTCTGTATATCTACTTTTATTACTAACAGTTTTGTCACTAGAGTTTTATACTGTAGTTCAAAGCTAGAGAACATGATGTTTCTTATTTCCCCTTTTCTACTAGGATTTTGGGTGCTTGGGACTTTGGTGGTTTCCTGAAAGTTTTGATGATGTGTGTATTGTGTCCTTCAAGAAGGCCATTGACATTTTATCCAGACTGTGTAAAACTGATGCAATGTTTTGGTAGGATGATCATTTTAGCAACATTAATTCTTCTACTCTGTAAGCATAGAATATTTTTTCATTATCTTAAAAATATATTGAGTTCAGTGCATAGATCTTCTACCTCCTTTAAGTTAATGCCTAGAAATTTAATTATTTCTTAAGCAATTGCAAATGGGAATTTATTTTTTTCTCCAACAATTTGTTGTTCACATTAAGAATGAAACTTGTTTTACCTCTATTTCTCAAGTTTTCTAATGTTTTTGTTGTATTAGAGAGGATATTGTCACAATTGTGTCATATGAAAATCTGTGGTATATAAATCTACATTTCTATCACTGTCCTTATGTTTGTGTCACTTGTCACTTGTGTTCCCGTTGATCATCGATTTGCTCAAGTGGACATCAGTAACATCTCCATGCGTCCTGTCACATGCTAGTGTAGCCCAAGGGCATCTGCTCACTCCAGGAACATAAAGAGTCTCAAACCATTCCATCAGATCATGGGAATGAGGTCCATAATTGTTACTGGTATTTGGCATATCAAATACAATACGGGTAGCTTACCAGGCTCTGCCATGTGGGTGGGATACTCTTGTAGTCAACTCTAATCTCGAGCATTTATTGATAACCAGACTTGTGATCAGCACTTCTGCTGGGTGGAGCTCTGACGAGTGGGGAGACCAGATGTGGAAAATGGCGGCCCTCATGGTGTGGGGGTTCCTCTGGTTTCTTGCAAGGCTCTGCTGGGGTGGCGGGCCAGGGTTAGAACCCACCTTCCCTGCTGGATGCCTCATGATCAGCTTGACACAGGGAGAGCCGGTAGCAGCTCTGCCCCATGTATGTGAGTCTCTGGATCAGCATACCTGTGCTGGGCTTGAAAAAGGCTTCTGCAGGGAGGGTCTCTGACAAGCGGGCTTGTGATCAGTTCTTCTGCTGGGTGGAGCTCTGACGAGTAGGGAGTCTGGATATGGAAAATGGCCGCCCTCATGGTGTGGGGATTCCTCTGGCTTCTTGTAAGGCTCTGCTGGGGTGGCGGGCCAGGGGTAGAACCCACCTTCCCTCCCAGGTGCCTTATGATCAGCTGGGCACAGGGAGAGCCGGTAGCAGCTCTGCCCCGTGTATGTGAGTCCTTATGTTTAATCTACCATTTGCTAAATTTTCTCCCTCTCCTTATGTTTGATAACTTTAATTCTACAATTAAAGTCCAAAAGTTTGTCATAATTTAATAGTCAATTCCCTTGCATTTTTTTCAAAACCACACATGATAGAGGCCATCTGGTATTTGTCTTTCACCATACTTATTTCACTTAGCATACCTCTAACTGTATCCATGTTGAAGTAAAAGGCAGGAATTCATCTTATCTTGGAGCTGAGTTATATTCCATTGTGCATATGTATAATATTTCTTGTGTCCTGGGTTGCTTTCTGATTTTGTCTATAAAAAGTAGCTGTCCATATTTCACTTCAATCTGCCTCTGGCCTACAGACCCCTTCCTCCATTCTACTGCTTGATAACCTCAGGCCTATAGTCAGAGTCCAAAGGTTTATCGTTATGTTCACTCATGGTGTAATAAACATGGATATATATTTTAATGTTGATGGCACAGTGTTTTTAGGATAGCTGCCAAGGGATGAAATCACTGAGTCATAAAAGAGTTTTACTTTAAATTATTGAGAAGTTTCTATACTGTTTTTCACAGTGGCCAAACCAAACTACCTTCCCACCAATAGTGAATGAGAGGGTCCCTTTTTCATGTCAATGAACCAGCATCAGTTGTTTCCAGAATTTTTAATTCTAACATTTCTAACTAGTGGGAGCTAAAATCAAACTACTCGATTTACATTTCTCCAGCAATCAGTGATGATGAATACTGTTTCATATGCCAGTGGATATCTGCCTAGAAAGCTGCCTGTAATGGAGAGAAGTTTTCCTTCACCTCCCTCCTTACCTTCTACAAATGAGGAAACAGACCCATAGAACTGAATTGATACTATGTCTGAAAAAGATGGTTAACACTGAAAGAAAGCTTTTGGTTTAGACTCCCCATCTAGAATTGTTGATTTTTGTAGCCATATGATTATTCTCTGTGTATCTGACGTTTTCTCAAAAGTCATTGTACAATCCTTTCTTTATAATCCTTTGGTCAATAACAGCAGACACCAAGACTCCTATACCTGCTGTTTGTGGAGGTGGGTCTTTGTCTGAGTCAACTCAGTGAGTTGAATTCTCCCTGGGAGCTGCCATCTTATTCATGATGCTTTTAGTTTAAGGCTCACTCTCAAGCCTTAGTTAGCTGGCTCTGTGATTGATAATGCACTGTTCTATGGCTGCCTTCCTGCTGTTCTATGCTGGCAGTTTCAGGGATGGCTTATGTTGCTATTACAGCACACCATACATTTTCTGATTTGATGCTTTCTGTTGACATTTCTGACTTATACATTACCAGATCAAAATATAAAATTGAACCACTGAACTGGTCTTATCTTATACATTCCTACATAATTAATTAGCAATGTTGAACTTTGGAAGTGATGATCTTTGTAAGATTTAAATTGAACAAATGGGCCAGAGAGATAGCACAGTGAGTAGGGTGCTTGCCATGTACACAGCAGAGCCTGGTTCTATTCCTAGGATCCCTTATGGCCCCCTGAAAACTACCAGGAATGATTCGAGATGCAGAGCCAGAGTAACCCCTGAGCATCTCCAGACATGGACAAAAATGAATAAATTTAGGAAACAATGAGTAAAACTAAAATATGGATTTACTATTATAAAAAATAGATTTACTATTCCTAAATACATAATTTTAGTAAACAATGAGAAAAGCTAAAAAGTAGATTTACTATTAAAAGTAAATCCTTCATTTGAGCTAAATATTGTTTGCAAAGGATAGAAAGCATTCTTATCAAAATCTTTTTTTCATGTCAAAGTGTTTTGTAATCAAATGTTTAGCCTTGCTGTCCACCCCAACCTAAAGACTAAGATTTTCCTGGGATTTAGGAAAACCTACCATAGACTGGGGGGAGATCAGTGTGGCAACTTCTTACTGAAAGAAGCATGTTGCCACTAATAGGGCCACAAAGATCCAAAGAACATATTTAATACCAACCAGTACATTAGGCCCCTTTCTGGATAGTACATGCTAAAGGAGACCATGCGGTGGAGCCATCCTTGATTTCCAATAATCCTTCTCTTCACTGTCATGCTTAAAACCCTACGGCATTTCTTTTGCCATGTTCCATTAATAAGATGTCTCTTCATTGTATGTTCCTTGGCTGCACATATTCACATTCTCCTTCATAAATATGTGTGTTTCTTGAAAAACTTCATAAAACCAGATGCATACATTTTCTCTTTGAAGCCTACTTTCTAGCTTGGGCTGGCTAAACAATCTTCCTGGCATGACTGGGAAACTGAGTGATCCCAGATCACAGAGGTAGGTGTAAGCCCTGAGCATCTCTGGATTTGTAGCACCACCACCACCATCACAACCCCCCAAAAAAATCAATTTGACAGTATCAAGTGAGCAAAATCCACACTATTTTTTTTCTTTTAACTACAATTCGCATTTTTTTAAATTAGTAAAATATGACTTTCATAAGGTTTTTTATCCCAGGTGACTATATTTTACCTGAAATTAAGAGAAAGCTTATCCAATGACAAATACAGAGTAATTACCCTCTAAGAATCACAATCACTAGTTAATTACAATCTTACTATTGTATTTATTTTTTATTATATTGCACATACTATTGTATAGCTCCCAGAAGTTTACTAAAAAAGACAGTTAAGATTGGATTATCATTCTACTCTGTGCTGAGTGTTTTTAAAGTTTATTTTATAACAATATAAGCATTCCAAAAATGGCAGCAATTAAGTATTCTTATATATTTGTTGTTTTTCTTCCTGCAAGCATAATAAAGCACATCTACTTCTACATACAAGCTACATAATTTTCTCATGAATTCTAAATTGATTGATTTGTAATATTCATTCTCAACAAAATTTATTGAACATTTACAAGATATCAGACACCTGAGAAGGTGTTAGGGATACAAAGTTGAATAAGATATTATAATTTTCTTTTATAATTTTTTTTATAAATTGTTCCTTAGTAAACAAGGAACAATTTATAAAAGAAAATTATAATACTATTCATATAATTGTGAATGGTTTCCTAAATGCTGTTTATTCTTCTGGCATCAAAGTCTTAAATTAACATTTGAGTTATGAGCTGAAATCTGTTTCCACAAAATTAATACTGAATGCTAAAGTATGATTATATTTGAATATAAGATAAATTAAAGCTATAGAAATGTCTTCAGAAGAACAGAAACATCAAAAGTAGTGAAATATATGAGCAGAAAAAGGATCATGGGATGAGTTTGAGAGGGTGACTGTTAGCAAGGCTTCAGGAGAAGTCAAGTTGTCAACACCTAAATAATGGACTTAGAGATAGTGGCTTAAAGAACTGTGGGAAAAAATAATTTCTGCTTTTTTTTCCAGGACCATTGAGATAGTAAAGCAGGAATGCACTTGCCTTGCATATGGACAACCCAGGTTCAATCCCCAGAGTCCCATATGGTCCCTTTAGGCCTCCCAGGAGTGATCCCTGAGCGCAGAGCAAGGAGTAATCCCTGAGCACTGCCAGGTGTGGCACCAAAAATAATAATAATTTATGCTCTGTAAACCACCCATTCTGAGGCATATTGCTACAGTAGCCCTGCTGAGACTTACAGACATGGGGCAGATCTGCTACTTGCTCTTCCTGTGCCCAGCCACTCACAAGGCGCCTGGGAGGGATGGCGGGTTCTAGCCCTGGCCCGCCACCCCAGCAGGGGCCTCACAACAAGCCAGACGACCTCCCCCACTCCATGAAGGCTGCCATCTTCCACATCGGTTTCCTCTGTCAGAACTCCACACAGCAGCAGACGAGCCTATCACAGCCCGGATAATCGACACCCACCCTGCAGCAGTTTTTTTTTTCAATCAGGCCCAGGTATGCTGATCCAGAGACTTACAGACATGGGGCAGAGCTGCTACTTGCTCCCCTGTGCCCAGCTGCTTACAAGAAGCCCGGGAGGGATGGCAGGTTCAGCCCTGGCCCGCCACCAGCAGGGCCTCACAACAAGCCAGACGACCTCCCCCCACTCCATGAGGGGCCGCCATCTTCCACATCGGACTTCCCTCTCTCGTCAGAACTCCACCCAGCAGCAGACAAGCCTATCATAGCCCGGCTCGTGTGGCCGCTTGCAATCACGTGGTTCATCAATAAATGCTGTATTTAGAGGTGACTGCAAGAGTATGCCACCCACACGGCAAGCCTGGCAAGCTGCCCATGTCGTATTTGATATGCCAAATACCAGTAACAATTTTATTAGTTCATTCCCATGACCTAAAAAATTGTCTGAGGCTATTTATGTTCCTGGAGCAAGCAGGTGCCCTTGGGCTCTACTAGCATGAGACAGGACATATGGAGATATTACTGGTGCCTGCTCAAGCAAATAGATGATGAACGGAAAGTTAGTGAGCCCTGCTGACCAAAAACTGAAGTTTTGTTTTTTGTCCCATGTCTAAAAATTTTTTTTCTGGGACATGGCAATGCATTTCTTTGCCTCTAGTAACACATGAATTTTGAAGCATCAAAAAATAAAACCTCAAATTTAGCAATATTTTGATCGAATATTTTTTCAACTTTCTCCACTACTTCCCTCCTCAACATGGCTACACAACTACAATGGGGAGTCAAGTTCATTATTTTACTCCTCTTTCACCTGAGATTCTCCTTTTTCTCCTCTATTTCTCTGATTCTTTCAACCAATGCAGACAGAGGTGGGAAATAAACATGGATAAAATGTTGAAGTTTCTTCCTTTGACATCCCACTAGTTGTTCTTGGAGATCTATGGAGTAACATTACCAGACTCTTCAGAGAAACTCAAACTGTCCTCTGCTGTATTAGTAGAGAAAACATTTGACAAAATTCAACATTCGTTCATGATAAAAATAAAATGCACAGTAAAATGAAGGTGGGTGAACTTTTATCAATATAGTCAGAGCTAATTATTATTATTATTATTTTAATCAGAGCTAATTATGACAAGTCACAGTAATCAACCAAAAGCACTTCCTTTATTACCTGGCATGAGGCAAGACTGCCCTCTCTTAGTACAGTTATTAAATATGTTATTGGGAGTCCTTGCCATAACAATTTGGCAAGAAGTAAAAGGCTATCCAGATACAGATGAGGAATTTAAACTTTCACCTTATGCAGACAACATGATCTATACTTAGAAAGTACCAAAGCCAAAGCCTCACACACACACACACACACACACACACACACACACACACACACTCCTAAAAACAATAGAATTATACAGTGAAATGGCAGTCCACAAAATCAATGCAGAGAAATCTACGGCTTGCCTAAATGCAAATAATGAAACAGAAGAGGGGGAGAGACATTGAAAAATCAATACCATTCACAACTGTTTCTCAGAAAATCAAATGCCTGGGGATCAACTTAACAAAAAAGTGAAAGCCATAGAAAGGGAACTATAAAACACTAATAAAAAATAAAAGATGGCATAAGGAAATACACATATACTAGGAGTATATTGAAAGGATTAATATTGTGAAAATGAAAATATTTCCCAAAGCACAATACATAGTCTATGCAGTTCCTATAATTATTCCCATGGCATATTACAAAGAAATATATAAAATACTTAAAAAAAATTCATATGGAATAATAAACTCCCATAAGTGGCCAAAGCAATCCTAAGAAAAAAGAAGGTGGGCTGATTCTCTTTCCCAAGTTCCAAACTAGACAATAACTATCCTTAATATATATATAAGATGCAATCTTATTGCAGTACACTGCTGACCAGAGCCTCTGCATCTTGCCTGGAGTTATCTCCTGCAGGCTAGTTTGTAGATAGGGGCAGAAAACAGTTTGAATGTGTGAATATGTGGCATAATATCTTACCATGTATTCTGTGTTAGCCGGTATAAATATTTTCTCTCATGCTACCACAATCATCGTGGGACTAGACAAATCTTACCAGTATTTTTTACCTGGCTAGGTTGGATCTCTAAGTAATTAGACCAGAGAGAAATGCTGTTTGCCTCCAAGCAAGTAAGCGCAGCTCTCTAATAAGTCTAAAGTTTAATATACAAAACACCTATGAAATAAAGACAAGAATCTTGTGAAGGTTTGGAGAAATATATACCTGGATGTAGACTATCCATTGGTACAGATACATGCCCTTCCCCCATCTGCATAGGGACTGCTGGAAAACCAAGGGCTTGCAGACTTGGCTGGGCAATATATTAGCATTTCAATGGGACTAGGTGAGGTTCTGCAGAAACATACCTGAGGGGGACTGACCCTAACTCCTTTCCCTTGATGTGGGCAGGTGAGGGCTGAAAAGATAAAAGCTGAAGCCTGCTCTCTTCTGTATTTTCTTCTACTTCCTCTTCACCCTCTGCCTCTGCTCTCCTCCTCTCTGTTCTTTTCCTGGTTGGGTCTTAGCATGTGGCAGCAGTCATCTTGACCTAGAATTCTAAACCTACATGTGTCCAGAGCCCAGTCATGAACCTAAAGTCTAGGATTTTTCTGTTGTTGTATTGTATACCAGAACAAGTATGAGTAAAGCCTTTTGAAACTGCTGGATTCGCAAGTCTTCCTCTGTCTGCCAGGCGCCAATCTCCTATGGCAGAAAGGGATCCCTGACCCTGCTCCTGGATTTTGTCGGGAACCCAGCATTCTCTGACTCAATCTTATGCGGCTTTGATTTATGTCCATGCAGCAAAACACACCATGTAGAAGATATGCAAATAATTCAGATGTCCATCATTTTCATTCCAGAGCATTAACAACATTGCATTATTAATTTTGTTTGTGCTAGTAATTTAATTGCAAGTAATTGCAATGAATTTTGCTTAAAATAAAATAAAAATTAGAAATATGTTTTCAATTGTTTTTCAAGTAGCAGATATATCAATTATTTAGTGGGAGAAATATCTATATATTTTTATATAGTGCATAGGTACATTTTATATACCTATATATGTAGGTAAAGGGCTCGGCCAGCCCCTTGTCGAGTCCAACATAGCTCCAAGGGTTCTCTCACATGTGCTGGGAGGGGCCACGTTGGCCAGACTTGGAGCGGGGACTTGGGCTCATACTCCCATTTCTCCACCTCCATGCCAGCAACCCCAGAGGAGAGACACGCCAGACCCACAGCTCCACTGGCCCATGGCCACTCTGCGGCTCTTGCGACTGTCTTAGATAGTATTGGATGTTAGGACCAGGTCCTTCACAGGATCTTTATATTTATACACTGTATACAGTTCTAGGCAGGTTCTAGCCATGGCCTGTCATCCCAGTGAGCCTAGCAAGAAACCAGAGGAACCCCCACACCAATAGGTCAGTCATTCTCAACATTCAGACCACAAAGATCCTCTGAGCTCCACCCAAAAAGAAAAGCTGATCTTTCCCTGTTGAGTTTCATCAGTAAATGCTCGAGATGAGAGACTTCTACTGAGAGTATACCACCTACATGGCAGAGCCTGGCACGCTACCCGTGTTTTATTTGATATGCCAAAAACAAGTAACAATTACAGACCTCATTCCCATGACCTGAAGAATGGTTTGAGGCTCTTCCTGTTCCTGGAGCAAGCAGATGCCCTTTGGTTACACTTGCTTGCAACAGGACATATGGAGATGTTATGGGTGCCTGCTAGAGCAAATCGATGGGAGGACAAGTGATACAAGTGATATATGGGTACATAAAACACATAACCTGAAGTCCCTGTGAGTCCTTGTCCAGTTCCATGCTGCCTCCAGAACACCTTGATTTGGGGTTTAGACAGTTTTTTTTTTTTTTTTTTGGTATTTTTTGGGTCATACCCAGCAATGCTCAGAGCTTACTCCTGGTTCTGCACTCAACTCTTGGCGGTGCTTGGGGGGACTATATAGGATGCCAAGGATCAAACTCAGGTTTGCTGCATGCAAGAACAAATGCCCTCCCCACTGTGCTATCGCTCCAGCCTCATTTTTTAAATTTTTAATACTGTTTCTCATCATCTTTTGTTACTAAAGACTATAGTCTCAAATTGAATTATGGTCTGCTCAGGATTTATTAAATAAATCAATAAGCGCATTTTAATTTCCTTTTTATTCAACAACCTATTAATGAAATTCAGATCCATCTAGTACTAGTTATTTCAGTCACCTAGCACTCCATTTATTACATAAATTTAACACAATTTTTATTTGATTCTGTTATTAGAGACTGTAGGTGTTTTACAAGCTTTGTTTCAATGAGCACTATTACCATGAACAATCTTGAGCATGAGAAATATTGCTGAATCACAGAGATGTTAACGTCAATTTTAGAAAATAATGTCCAGCAGTTTTATTGTGTCTATGCACATGTGTGTGCACGTATTTAAGCCAAACCCAATGTTTTTCAGATCTTACTCCTTTTTTTTTTCTTCATGGTTTTGGGTCATACCCAGATGTGCTCAGGGTTTACTCTTGGTTCTGTGCTCAGGGATAACTCCTGGCAGGACTGAAGGATCATACGTGGTGCCAGAGATCAAACCTAGGTTGGCATATACAAGGAAAATGCCCTTCTCATTGTACTATCACTATAGTCCCTATAATAGTTTTCTATAGAGTCTCCATGAATTTGAATTTTCATGACAAGTAGATAAGGGGTATAATTGCTTCATGTTCTCAAAAAATACTTGTTCTATTGTATCTTCATTTTGCCAGTCTGGTCAGCATTACATGGTCAGTACACCTCTTTTCTTTAGATTTTACTATGTAGTAATATTGAATTTCTTTTCACACATCATCAGACATTTATCCTTTCTCTTCTCTGAACTGCCTGTTCAGAACTCTTAATTTACAATGAGGTTATATTTCTTTATTTTTATGAAGGTGAAGAATTTTTTCATATATTTGAGAGTCAATCATTTGTCAGTTGTACATAAAGCAAAAATCATCCACTTTATAGCTTGTCACTTCACTGCTTTTATGGTTTCTCTGAAGTAGAAAAACTCTTAGGTTTAATGAGCTCATTTATAAATCTTAGTTTTTAATGGTTTATGCTTTTGTGCATAATGATTTTTCTATTATTCAATGCATAATAATTACTGTCATTCTCCTTTGTTGCTCAATTTATCAAATTTTGCAAATGAGTGTCCCCCTTCCAGCTATGATATGCATAATTTTTATATTTTTTTCTGAATTAATATATCTAAATCAAAGCTATACTTTCCTATGTCAGGCTTAGAATCAGACATTTTCTGATATATCTTGTACCCTTTTATAAGAAATTATCTTAGGAAACAAAACACAGGCAATAAGCACTAAGTGCTACAAGGATGTCACTACAACTTGGGTGGAATTGAAAGGTATCATGTTAACTAAACTGAGTCAGAGGGAGGACAAATATTGGATATCTCACTCATTTGGTAGAATATGAAAGAAAAAAAACAAGAGTTAGAAAGTTATCAAAAGATTATTTAAAAAAGTTTTTGGATCAAAAATCTAATATTACAATTGGGGCAAGGGATTGGGGACTGGAGGGAAAAAAGAGAGGAACTAAAATAGTAGAAGAACATGGATCACTGGTGGAAGGTTTCAGACACTTGGAGGGTGATGAGGTAGAGTAACTACATTACAACCCTAAATGTTAACAGTACTATAAACATATTACCTGTACTATGATTATAGCTTAAACACTTTAGTCACAGTTTTTCTGTTTGTTATGATTCTCAGGGGCTTACTAATTTGGCTCTGTGCTCAGGGATTACTCCTGTGGTGCTGGAGGTTGGACCAGGGTTGGCGTGGGCCAACCAAATCGTTAGCCCCTATATTATCTCTCTAGTCCCTAATCAGATCATCTTACCCCTGTAATGAAATCTTTAACTTCTATAACATCAAAAACATTTTTATTTGCTATATTCTATAATGTATACAGAGGAATTCCTAAGTTATGTGACATGCATAGACATTAACTAATGTATATTTTTTTAATTATGCACTAAATACCATTAAAGATATGTAGGTAGACAGAGTTTTTTTTTAATTTTTCAAAAGTTATCTAAAGTAATGCTTTTCCCCCAAGGCTATGTTATTAATGTAATATAAAAATACATTTGTTGGGCGGAGCGATAGCCCAGCGGGTAGGGCGTTTGCCTTTCATGCAGCCGGCCTGTGCCGCCTGGGTTCGATCCCCGGCATCCCATATGGTCCCCGAGCACTGCCAGGAGTGATTCCTGAGTGCAGAGCCAGGAGTAACTCCCCGAGCATCGCTGGGTGTGACCCAAAAAGGAAAAAAAAATACATTTGTTTATATATATTAAGTTTTAAAAGTATCTTCCTTTATTGATATAATTTTATATTTAACATATAATATTTAAATACTTAATGTGTGTTTTAGAAAATATTTGTTCCAAATTGCTTATATAAATGAGCATTACACAAATGTGTTCTTAACTATGCATAAAATTATTAACAGGAAATTTCACCCAGTTTAACTAAACTGAATAAAAACAAATTTAAAAAATACAAACATCCTCATCCCCCACACACATTTGGAACAAGCACCACAATTCACTACAAATTATGAGTCACACACCTCCACATTTGGTGTCACAAATTTCTCCTAAAATATTTCATATTAACACATGCAACCTTTCCAATTATCTGAAGATTTTAGGTCAGCTTCATGGTAGTGTGGTACATTTATTCTTATATTTATGTACTCCTTAACCATTTAGTATATGTCCAAAAGTGAAGTAAGTTCAAAGGAGAGAAAGAGATATAGAACAATGCTTCATTTATGGGTTATAAAGAAACAGTAAGAAAATAACAAATGTAAGACCAAGGCTAAAGAACTTGAGAACTAGTCTCCAAAGTGCAATTACATGGAAGCAGATTGGGCTTGGGAACACAAGTGTGGAGACTGGGAAGAAGGTTGAGGTGATGGAGACTTGGCAGAAGGACGCAGACTCTGGTGGAAGATGTGTCCTTGGAAGGAGGTGTGTGTGGAAGCATTATCATTTGCATACTGCAAATGTGACGCCTAAGAAAAACTTTAAAATAAATAATAATGAATATGAGAGAGGCCAAAGAGATAGTATAGGCTCTAAGGCGCTTGCTGTGAAGCTAGTACTTGACAGTACAAGCTTTAAGGCCCTCACTGTGGAAAGATAATACAGGCTCTCAGGCACTCACAGTGTATGTGGCCTACCCCATTTGATCTGTAAGTAGCATCACAAATGACCCCTGAGGACTCTCGGAGTGAACCCTAAACACAGAAAAAAGAAAACATCTTGAGTACAGTTAGTATGAGCCAAAACCCCAACAAATAACAAAAATAATGATGATGATGATGATGAGCTGTTGGATTGCCCTTTGTTCACAGCCCTCTGTCTCATACTTGCCACTCCTGGGTTATACTAGAGCAAAGGCTTTTTTGTATAGACACAGGAAGACAGTTAAGGCTATGCATTTGTTATAACTCTGAAATAGTTACTCCTGGGCATCCATCATATTTCCTAACTTAAAACCTCAGATGCCCTTAGCTCGGATCTAGTTTCTGACACCCCAAAAGGAGGGTCCTATCACAGGACTGGATGGACTCAGGGGAAGCCAAGAGTAAATGACCCTGGCCTCAACATGGGACAGACTAAGTCCAGAGCAATATAGTAAGCTAAGAGTATAGTCATGGAATAAACTCTGCCGGGACCCAAAGATAAGCAACTGATTAAGGATCCTGCTGAGGTTAGGGTGAACATCAACCTGGCCAGAGAACTGTGGTCTGGAATATACAGCCTTACATCCACAGGAATACCCACCCTGTAAACTTAATCCTGGGTGTAGATAAATGCCAGTATGTCTTACCATGATTATACAAAATGTATTATTGTATCACTGTCTTCCCATTCATCATCGATTGGCTCGAGCGGGCACCAGTAGCATCTCCATATGTCCTGTCTCATGCTAGTAGAGCCCAAGGGCACCTGCTTGCTCCAGGAACATAAAGAGCCTCAAACCATTCCATCAGGTCATGGGAATGAGGTCTAAAATTGTTACTGGTATTTGGCATATCAAATACGACACGGGTAGCTTGCCAGGCTCTGCCGTGCGGGTAGCATACTCTTGTAGTCATCTCTAAATCCAGCATCTATTGATGAACTGCGGGAGCCGGGCTGTGATAGGCTGATCTGCTGGGTGGAGTTCTGACGAGAGGGGAAGTCGGATGTGGAAAATGGAGGCCCTCATGGAGTGGGGTCATCTGGCTTGTTTCAATTCTCTGCTGGGGTAGCGGGCCAGGGCTAGAACCCACCACCCCTCCTGGGTGCTTTGAGCAGCTGGGCACAGGGAGAGCCAGTAGCAGCTCTGCCCCACGTGTTGTGAGTCTCTGGATCAGCATACCTGAGCTGGATTTAAAAAAGACTGCTGCAGGGTGGATCTCGATGAGCCAGGCTGTAATAGGCTGGTCTGCTGGGTGGAGTTCTGATGAGAGGGAAGTCCAGATGTGGAAAATGGAGGCCCTCATGGAGTGGGGGGTCGTCTGGCTTGTTGCAAGGCTCTGCTGGGGTGGCGGGCCAGGGCTAGAACCCGCCATTCCTCCTGGGCGCCTCATGAGCGGCTGGGCACAGGGAGAGCCAGTAGCAGCTCTGCCCCATGTCTGTGAGTCTCTACAAAATGACTAGAAATATTATTAATATGATAGTTTAGCAGCTAAGGAAAGGATAAAACAACATACCAAGATTCCACCTTTGTCCTTGGCAAGCCTATGGCACCATGACAGAACTCATCTCTGAGGGGATATCCCCTGGTAGTTTGCCCCGAAATGAGGAGTTTTTTATACTTCATTGTTTCAGAATTGAGGTCCTTACTTATTGTAACTCCCATCCCTCAACCTTCTGTAAAGTATATAACAAGCAGACTTCACTTGAGGTGTGGAGTGAGGTAGTGTGAGGAGTGAGTGAGGAGAGCTGTAAAGGAGAGGGCTTTAGACTTTCAAGAGCCGGTGGTCTTGTTCCTTTGTTCATCAGTCGAGTGGGAACAGTTGTCGGCTCTGAATGTGGCTAGGGACCCTGCCAAACCCCAATATCTGTTGAGGACCATCCTAAGCCCCAACAATGAATATGAAGTTAGCGATCATTTTTGCAGAGCTAGAAAGATAGTGCAGCAGGTTCTTGCCTTGCATAAGACTGACCTATATTCAATCTCTGGCACCCCAAATAGTTTCCCACTCGTGTCAGAAGTGATTTCTCAGAGAGGGCCGAGGGAATCCTTCAGCACTGCCAGGTGTGTCCCAAAACCCCAACAAAAATATATATATATATTATATAATATGTACATATATGCATATTATGATAGCAATATCCAAGGTCAGGACAATCATGGATTGGGAGGTCTTGTCAAAGGTGGCAGTCAGAGGTTAGGTAAGACAGAGACGGGAACAGTGTGCTAATAATTGTCAAAAGTGCTAATATCGGCAAAAAGATATACATGATATACTCTAAATGTCTGTAGCACAATCCACAATATGTAAGAGAAGGGAGAGAGAGAGAGAGAGAGAGAGAGAGAGAGAGAGAGAAGAGTTAATGAACCTGCCATAGAGGCAGGCTAGGGAGGGGAGGGAATCGGGAACATTGGTGTTGGGAAATGGGCACTGGTGGAGGGGATGGGTGCTGGAACACTGTATGACTGAAACCCAAACATGAAGATCTTTGTAATTGTACATCTCATGGTGGTATAATAAAATATTATATATATATATATATTATTTATGCAAATATACAAATACAAGTCAACTGATACAAGTACATGCATTATTTTTTAATGGCAAAGTTCTGAGTAAAAAAAACTAAACAAAATGTTTAAAAGCCACAAATCACAGAGGTCCCTGAGATTGTTTATAGCCTGAGTTGTAACAGTCCCTGTGTAGCCAGACTCTACCAAGACACATACAGAGAGAGAGAGAGAAAGAGTTCTTCCTCTCTTCTCCTCGCCCTCTCTCTTCCTTGCCCTCCCTTTCTATTCTGTCTCTTACTCTTCCTCCTCATTAATTCCTCCTTTCTCTCTACCCTTGTAATAAGTGTCAGACTTCTAGAAGCCTGCTAGGTAGTTTGACTCTCCCCATCTGCCCTCATAGGGGTGCCTCTCAGCCTATACAAAAGCAGAAAGGATTTACAGGGTATGTTAATTATCTGGCTCCTCCTTCACTCTGACCCTGGTAACACTCACTGATTAATCTTTATTAGTAATCTGTTTTATAAACAACAAATTTCAGTTACTGTGTATGCTATTTTATATTTATGAAGATATGCCTTCATGGTCAAAGAAAAGAAATGTGATTTTGGTAAAAACACACATACTGCTTCTAGTTATCCATTTAAGTTGGCACTAGCAAGAGATGGAAATACACTTTTCTTCACAGTCTGCCACCCAAGTTCATTGGCTAATAATTTTCCTGGAATCCCTTATGATCCCGGAGTTCCACCAGCAGTGATCCCGAGCACAGAGCCAGGAGTATGCCCTGAGCACTGCTGGGTGTGGTCCCACCTCCAAGCCCTCAGTCAAAAACTACAAGGTAATTTTGTTGCGCCAATTTATATTTTTTAAAGGTATCTGTGTGGTTTTGTTTTATTGAGGTGGCAATGGTCTGGTGTACTTCGTAAGTTTCATGAATGAACTTCACATTTTAACATGTTTAGTTTTAGTTTCTGATTTTTATCATTCTGAGTGAGACAGAGATACTTTTCATTTGTTTAAAGATCATTTGTATACCTTTACCATAATCTTTTGGTACATAAACTTATAGAAAACATTTCTACAAATTGTCTTACTTTAGAGGTTTATTCTAAGAAGTTTGATACCAAGTGAGCTCTCTTTTCTTGTGAATTTTTTTCCCTCTTTTCCGTTGGTGGTTTTGAGTGGGGAATATTAGTAGGTTATTTTATATTTAGAGCTCAGAAGTTTACTCATCTATGTCTCAAGCTGCTGAAACTTCCTGGCCAATTTTCGCAGGTTCATAGAGGGCCTTTAGGATATGCAAACTTAGATCTTTCATATAAGGTGAGCTTTCCTGAATTGTCACTTTAAAATTAGGTTTCCTGGCTTCTAGGTGAAATCTAGTTGATAAATTACTTTTCTGTGATAATGTTATTTATTGCAGTATCACTGGTGATATTTTATATCATGTCCTCAGTTTCTCTTTGACCTTTGTTCACATGGAGGATTTCATCCCATTATGTTTTTGTTTTTAGATCTCAAAGGACCTTGAGGTCACTCAAGGCTATACTGCCTACAAAGGCCACCCTGGGGCCCTAGGCCCCATTCTTTGTGGATGGGGAAAAGTGGGGTGCTGGGAAGAAGCCCAGGTCCCCTGGAAAGCTAGACACCATGACACCTGAGCTCTCTCCTTGGCTCTTTATTTTGTTTGCTCTTTGCTATTTTAATTATCTTTCAATGACCCTTAATGTAATTAATTACAAAGCAATTAATTCTACTTTGGCACCTCATAATTTGGTACTCCTGAAATACTCTTGTCACTCTTTTCAGTTGTTTTTACCTTCCATAATTCATTTTTTTATTCTGCTTCTCAGAGCGGCAATCACGTTTTAAGGATATTTAACTTCTCTCAGAATAGTATGTGACAGATTTCATCTGTACTGTAGATGATTTTGTGTGCAGCACTTGTGCCAACTGAAAATAATTGTTTTTATTTTGAAAACAGTCTTCATGAATAATGTACTTTTCATAATGCCTTGGAAGGTATTTAAAATATTTTAATACTTCTAACACAGCAATATATTCTGGTTGTAATTGAGAACCAAGGATAATTTATCACCCCTCAAAGAGTTCTTTTTCTCTCTTTAATTATCTTTTCCTTTAAGACTGGTTAAACGTTAAATCTATATTCTAGCTGGAGCTTTTTACATATTTAAAAGAGGATGTTTTGTTGTATTTCTTGTTAGTAATTGTCCATCCATAACTCTGGTTTCTTACAATTTTATTAATTATGCCTTTTGTTTGTTTTCAGGCTACCTACCGCTACCACTGTGGTCAGGACTTATCCTTGGTTCTGCACTCAGGGGTTCACTCGGTGGGACTTGGGGGGACTATATGTGATGCCAGGGATTGAACCCAGGTAAGCTTTGTGCAAGGCAAGTGCCCTACCCACTGTACTAGTTTTTTCAGCCCCTAACTAAAATATTATACCAATAACAATTGGTATAATTATTATACCAATAATATAGCGCCCGCATGGCAGAGCCTGACAAGCTGTCTGATGAGTGTTCGATATGCCAAATCCAGTAACAGAAATGTTTATTTTCCTGACCCGAAAGAGCCCTTAATATGGCAGCAGTAAGAAAGGCAAACAAGCAGTGTCTGATAAAATTTCATGGCCATCCTAGGCTGCCAAAACAAAGAAGGACTAAAATGACTTTCTGTACTTTCAATGCACGTACACTGGCATCGGAAACATATATTGAGGATCTGATACTGAAAGCACAAAAGATCAAGTACGACATCATTGGTATGACTGAGACGAGGAGCTGTCAGTTGCATCATGCTGTATTTGACACCGGAGAAGAATTGTTCCTTGGAACATGCGACAAAAAGAGGCGTCGGTGGCGTTGGTGTCCTTGTCAACACGAACATGGCCGTCAACATTGGATTCATTTGAATGCCTAACAAACCAAATAGGATGATTATACTTGAAGAGATGTGGCCCACTGCCAGCAATTTCTATCTTCATTGTCTATGCACCAACATCCACATACAAAGAAGATGAAATTGAGACATACTACATGGAATTGGAGGAGTTCTATAAAAAAGATCACACCTTCTACAAGATCATAGTCGGTGATTTTAATGCCAAGATAGGACCAAGAAGATCGGCTGAAGAACTCCACATCGGGACCCATGGCCTAGAATGGAACGAACAGGGTGAGAGACTATCTGAGTTCATCATGTCCACCAAGACCATTCATGGGAACTCACAGTTCCAGAAAGCTGAAGTGAAACGTTGGACATGGGAATCTCCTGGCGGACAGTTCCACAATGAAATTGACCACATCATCTTCAATCGACGGTTTTGTCTGACCGATGTAGCTGTCTTCCCCAAATTCCAAACAGGATTGGACCACCGACTCCTTCGTGCAAAATTCTACTTCCCGCAACGGGGAGAAAAGGCTGCAAAGTTTAAGAAGAGAACTCCCAGAACGACCACCAACTGGGAACTCTTTGGCACCATTGCAGCAACATGGGAAGATACCATCATTGGCGACATCGATGAAGAATACAACCGACTGGTTCAGCACCACCATGATTGTGCGAAGAATGCCGAGAGAGAGAGAAAGACACAAAAGAACGCCTGTCTTCAGAAACTCTCGAGCTCATTCGCCAACGTGGCAAGGCGCGAGCCTCAGGAGACCAAATGCTAACGTCCAAGCTTGCTAAACGGTGCAGAGAAGTGATAAAAGAAGACCTCAAAGACAAAAGAGCAGAAATACTGGAAGATGCAGCAGAAGCCGGGAAAAGCATTTGCACTGCCCGCCTGTCCTTCGCCAACTATAAGACCAAGATGACTGCCCTCCGACGCCCCTGATGGATCTATCACATCTTCCAGAAAGGCAATAGAGAAGATTATCCAGGACTTCTACTCAAATCTCTTTCATAGCCACATCCACCTGCCCACATACCAAATTCCACAGGATGGATATGTCATTCCCAACGTTCTCCCTTCTGAAATCCGACATGCCATCTTGTCGGTAAAAAGGGAACAGCACCAGGCCCAGACAGAGTCAGACCCGAACACCTGAAGAATCTGCCGTCGGTACTCATCAATACACTAGCTCGGCTCTTCACACGCTACCTGTCTGAATACAAGGTGCCCTCCCAATGGAAACCAGCAGGACAGTTCTACTGTTCAAGAAGGGAGACATTCACAACATCGGCAACTATTGCCCCATCTGCCTGTTGTCTGTCATCTACAAGCTGTTTACACGAGTCATCCTGAACAGGATTAGCAGAACACTAGATGAAGGACAACCATGCGAGCAAGCACGCTTCCGGAAAGGATTCAGCACAATCGACCATATCCACACAATAACCAAGCTCATCGAGGTTTGTAGGAAGTACAAGATGCCGCTCTGTCTCACGTTCATTGATTTACAGAAAGCCTTTGATTCTGTGGAGACTTAAGCAGTCATCGAAGCCCTAGCCAAACAGGGTGTTCAAACCCAATACATCAAGATCCTTCGTGAGGCTCTATTACGGATTCATCACCAGGATCTCACCATTCTACAAAGAAGTGATCATTAATGTGAAAAGAGGGGTTCGACAGGGTGATACCATTTCACCAAAACTCTTCAGTGCCACCCTCGAGAACATCATGCGACAATTAGAATGGGAAGGAATGGGAGTGAAGATAGATGGTCGGCAACTACACCACCTCTGCTTCCCTGATGACATCGTTCTAATAACACCAAACATTAGCCAAGCGGCACAAATGCTGGCTGACTTTGACCGAGAATGTGGAAAGATAGGTCTACAGCTGAATCTGAAGAAAACTATGTTCATGAAAAATGAACTAGTTCCAGGGACCCCATTCACTCTCAATGGAACAAACATCTCTGAATGCAGCAGTTATGTGTACCTAGGTCGAGAAGTCAACATGATGAACCACCTAAAACCTGAGCTGCGCAGGAGGAAGAGAGTGGCATGGAATGCCTTCAAAGGCATCGAAGAAATAGCTAAAAAGGACAAAGAACCTCCGGCTCCGGGCACATCTATTTGACTCCACCGTTCTCCCTGCATTAGCATACGCCTCAGAGACCTGGGCCCTACAAAAAGCTGGATGAGAGTGCTATTCGGGTCTCCCAGAGAGAAATCAAAAGAGCTATGCTTGGAATATCACGCCTCACTCAAGTGAGAGAAGGAATCCGGAGTTCTGACCTCTGTCGCTATTCCAGAATCAAGGATGCTGTCTTGTTTGCCAAGGCATCGAAAATCAGATGGGCTGGACATGTAATGCGATTTGGAGACAACCTCTGGACTAGAGCCATTACCGACTGGATCCCATGGGATGTCAAAAGATCACGTGGCCGCCCACCTACAAGATGGTCAGACTTTTTTGTAAAGACCCTGAAGGAACAGTTTGAGGCTCTTCATATTCCTGAAGCAACCAGATGCCATTGGGCTACATTGGCACGTGATAGGGTCCAATGGAAATGTTACTGGTGCCCGCTCGAGCAAATCGATGAATAACGGGATTCAAGTGATCAAGTGAACTAAAAATACTTTTTAATAGTGAAAAACTCCAGGGGCCGGAGCAATAGCCCAGTGGGTAGGGCATTTGCCTTAGCCGGTCTCTGCTGGCTTGAGGTTCGATCCCCGGCATCCCATATGGTAAACTGGTCAACCGAGCACCACCAGGAGTGATTCCTGAGTGTAGAGCCAGAGTATTGTCTGGTGTGACCCCAAAAAAAGCAAAAAAAATGCAAAACAAAAAAAAATAGTGAAAAACTCTAAAGCACAGTTACATAGTTAAGTTTGTAGTTTTCTATTTCCATGCAAGACGTACAATGTCCCCTTAAACCTACCTATATATTTGCATCTTGATGTATTAATATATTAGATAGGGGCAGTTTATGTTTGAAACAATCTCTTCCTTTAAATTTCCATGTATTGAAAACATATAGAATCATATAGTAGATTTCAAGAGTAGAAAATGTAAAAGAAGAAAATAGTTTCAACAAAATATTTAGGAAGGCAATCTATCTTAACTTTCATTCCTTTAATAGTCACCTAAACAAAAAATCCACTTAAATTCATTTAATATCCACTTAAAAGTTCACGGCAAGAAAATTAATAAATACAGTCATATTTTAGGGCTGAAGAGACAGTACAATGTAAGGTGCTTAACTTGCCATCAGCAGACCCTGGTTCAATCCCCAGTACTATAAATGGTCCCCTTACTATAACCGGTAGTGAACCCTGAGTACAGAACCCTGAGCACAGAGCCTTGAGCACTGCAAGGTACACACACACAAAAAAAAAAGCGCAAAATAAATAAAGCTTTTAGGTCGTAAGACATATCTGCAAAATTGTGATTAAGTTAAATAACAGCTCACTTTGAAGTCTAACATGTAATTATAGCTATTTCAGATGATATGTGTTAACTTCCCTGCAGTTTGGCATCAAAGACAATGGATTGAAGACTATCACTTTATTGATTAAGCAGTAAGATTCTTTCATTATCTGCTCCTCTTTCTAAAAATTACTCCCTAGATAATATGACTAGAATATACAGGCACTGTAAGTACAATGTACATGACTGGGACATAAAATCCGTGAGAATTCTAAGGACTTTGTTAATTTTGAAATTCACATTGCATGAGAAATCTTGACCTCTAACAAGCCTTACACATTTTTTACTGCATAATTATTTGTATAGTCTTGTACTGCTTAAAGTCCAATCTTTTCAGCCTGGTATTTTCCAATATTGTCACCCACCATTTCCTCAAATGAACTTTCATCCCATAAGTTCTTGAAACCCTTCTTCCCTCTCTTTTTTAATTAGCATGTGCTGTTCTGCAAGGCAAAAATATCCCTTGAAAAGTGAAGGTCGTTGTTAATGATGTGTTGCTCCATCATTTTTTTTATTGTTACCTCTGGGATACAAGTTAGATGTGCTCTTGTCTTGTATGTCAAACGACAGCATAAAAATATCACCTGCCAACTGTATGAAATTTAAGAAAACAGAGTTATTTCTTCATGCTCAATTTCAGATTAGCCACAGATAATGACACGCTCTCAGGATTCTATATTCTTTCTCATATATGTCATTCTTCAAGAGGCTTTGATTTTCCTTTAATAGTGCCTGTGCCTCTGGAAGCAAGTACCTGTGTTCCAAATAAGAGCAAAATACTCAACACACATAGGAGCTCCATGAAGGTTTCTGGAGCAATCGACCAAAGAAGAGATGCTGTATTCCTTGTTAAAAGTAACTATTGGAAAATTATGCCTTATATATATCAAATAAAAGGAGTGGAAAGGTCTTGGAATACAACTGGGAGGAGAACAGCTCTAAGATCTTCTGCATGTTTTTATTTTTTTCCCTTCTAGTACATTCTGTTGGTGTCTCCAGTCGGTCTCCTTTACCCCTCTAATCCAGTTTGTTCTGCCTGTCCCATATTCATATTATCCTATATTTCCCCACACTTTTTGCAATCCACAGTTGTACATGTAAAAACTGATCTCCCCATATTCGGTAGTTTCCATCCCAGAAATATTTATGACTACAAAGTTACATTATCTATCTATCTATCTATCTATCTATCTATCTATCTATCTATCTATCTATCTATCTATCTATCTATCTATCTATCTATCTATCTATCTATCTATCTATCTATCTATCTATCTATCTATCTATCTATCATCCATCTCTATTCATCCATCCATCATCTATCTATCCATCCACCCATCTATCCATATATCATCTATCCATCCATCTTTCCATCTATCCATCCATCCATCCATCCATTCATCCATCCATCAAGGTAAATTCTAGATGTAGAAATATAAGATAGATATCATAGGTAGCCTATGGTATCATAGGAATCTATGATACCATAAATGACATAAACGTGTTATTATAGAAAACAAATGAATAATTTCCAATTAGAATTAGACTTTTTTGTTTTTGGGGGTAACACCGGGCAATGCTCAGGGGTTGCACTTGGCTCTATGCTCAGGGATCACTCCTTGAGGGTTCAGGGGACAATATGGGATATCACAGATAGAACCTCGTCCAAGCAAGCACCTTACCTGCTGTACTATCACTCTGGCCCCTATAATTTAACTTCTTAAGTGAATTATTAGGCAATTTCCTAAAGCCAAAAAATTAGGCTTTCATTAACGAAATCCGTCAGAAGGAAAAGGACAGATATAGAATGACTGCATTTATCAGTGGGATATAAATACATAACAATGTTCTACTAATTATTGGAAATGGTAAAGCCAGACTAGAACTGAGTATTGAAAGTAGTCAAAGGGATATATATGATAACCCATAAATGTGTATATGGCAAGCCACAATGTGTAAGAGATGGGAGAGAGGGAAGAGAAGGAGAGGGGGGAGGGGAGGAGGAGGGGAGGAAGAAGAAGAAGAGGAGGAGGAGAAGAGGAAGAAGAAGAGAAGGAGGAGGAAGAATAATTAATGCCTGCTATAGAGGCAGGCTAGAGGAGTGGGGTGGGAATCTGGGGACGCTGAGGATGTTGGTGGCAGGAACTGTGCACTGGTGGAGGGATTGTTGCTGCAACATTGTATGACTGAAACCCAATCATGAGCAGCTCTGTCAATGTTTCTCTCACGGTGTAATAATAAAAATAAATTTTTAAAAAATTAGGCTTCCTGGGGCCGGAGTGATAGCCCAGCAGGTAGGGCGTTTGCCTTGCACGCGGCCGGTCTGTGCCGGCCTGGGTTCGATTCCCGGCATCCCATATGGTCCCCCGAGCACTGCCAGGAGTAATTCCTGAGTGCAGAGACAGGAGTAACCCCGAGCATCGCTGGGTGTGACCCAAAAAAGCAAAAAAAAAAAAAAAAAAATTAGGCTTTCTAGAACTGAACATTGAAATTAGGCAAAAACATACACATGATCTTTTGTATATATTGCAATTCACAATGTGTAAGAGAGGGAAGAAATGTATGTATTGCAATCCACAATGTGTAAGAGAGGGAAGAAAGATGAATGCGAAAAGAGAGAGAAAGAGAGAGAGAGAGATAAAGAAACTGCCATAGAGGCAGGCTAGGGAGGTGGGGTGGGAATTGAGGTCATTGATGGTAGGAAATGGGCACTGGTGGAGGGATGGGTGCTGGAACACTGTATGACCGAAATACAGACATGAACATCTTTGTAATTCTACATCTCACAGTGGTACACTAAAATAATTTTTTAAAAATTAGGCTTTCAATATATAAAGAATGCTTTAAATATTCTAATGATGATCATCAAATATTCTTTTCTAGCTTTATTCCACTAATTTTTGTAATTCCAAGTCCAGAATGCCACTGATTTCTCCATCAGATCTTTTGTTTTGTTTTGTTTTATGCTCAAGCATAAGGATTTTTACAACCTAATTCTGGAATTTAAATTTGGGTTTGCTTTGCAGTTTCTAAATCTATAACAAACATAATGCCATAACAACACAATCTCTCTATCAAGGACATTATCTCAACCCTCAATTTCCTATACATTCCCTGAAACTATATTATTTTATTTCCAAACGTTGAGAATGAATTTGATTTTTATCATAGAATAGATTTGAAGTTATCAACTGGCTTTCACTGACTCTTTGCAATGCTTGTCTTTTGCAATTATCTTTGAAATACCTGTCTTTTGCAATTCAAGTTCTTGTTACTGTACACGATCAACAGAAGCACTCACCCTTGGGCCGTTCTACTTATTTAACACCAACAGGAGCAGTCTTAATACCGTGTGAGTGTCACAGTCCTCTATAGCCAGCACTGTTTCTCTTTTACCCTCTGCAGTATAAAATCTTCCTTCAACCTCTGCACTTAGTCTTATATTTTGTATGTTTGAAGAAATAGCCTCCTGTTTTCTGTTCTTTTGTCCATGTTTTATAATGCATTAATATTTAAATCAAGCAAAATTTGGGTCAGAGTGATAGCATAATGGGTAGGGCATTTGCTTTGCATGCTGCCAACCCACCCGGGTTCAATCCCTGGCATCCCATATGGTCCCCCGGCACTGCGAGGAGTAATTTCTGAGTGCAGAGCCAGGAGCAACCCCTGAGCAAAGCTTGGTGTGGCCCAAAAAATAAAAAGCAAAAGATTAATGATTCAATAATTGCCTGGATCCATAATTAATCAAGACCACAATTTTATGAAAGCCCAATTAAAAATTTACAGTATTTAAAGTTAACTGGGCACCAAGTATTACATGTCCATTACTTTTTTTACACTAAAAAAATATAAACTCTAGTCTTGCAATGCCAACATCACATAGTTTGAACCTCCCTACTTCAAGGCAAAGAATCTGAGGTTCAAGTAACATTTCTAATGTTACCTGACCTCTAAGTAAAAAAAAAATTATATTTAAGCATATATCTCAGTAACTCCAAAGACTATACAGTTTTCAGTACATAATCAATAGATTTTTTCCTTCTTTCTAATTGATATAAGCATGTATATTTATATATCCCATTTTCAGCTTCCTACATAATCTATTCTATTTTTAAGTAACTTAATACCATAAAAATTACGGACATAAAATTCTGATATATTTTCTTCAAGATAGGCTTATTCACATAAAATTGGTACTATAAGTTACACAAAAGTTACATCACAAAACAACAAATGTTTAATATATTTTGGTCGTAGGTCATAATTATAGGAGTATCACTATCTAAAACTGATCGTTCTATATCTGTCCTTTTCTTTCTGGCTAATATCACTCAGCATGATCCTCTCCATGTCCATCCATTTATAGGCAAATTTCATAACTTAGTCTGGTCCAGCTTTTAAATGCTGCCAACACATTGTTGGCTTGTGGCTTTCATGAGTCAGACTTAGCTCCCATCAAAACGATTCCTTCTAATACCCCTGACATCTGCCTTTTTTCTTCATTGGATTCTGCATTGACAATCCTCATAATTACAGCCCATCTGGTAATCTATGATAATCTCCCCATTTTCAATCTTTAATCACAGCTACATGTTCCTCATTTTTTCTATAAAGCACCGTATTCACAAGATCTAAGAATTAGAACATTTTTGAGTAGGCTATTATTCTATCAAAAGAATAGAACTTTCCTTAATTAATTCAACAATGTTATGAAAATACTTATTCTTTAGCAATATGACTGATATAGACAATGATGACGTTTGTTTTAATTATTGCCTGATAGTTGGGAAGAAACAGAAAGTTGATGTTTAAGCCATATATTATACTTCTATCTGCTTTCACAGTGAAGAAAAGAACATTTATTTTCTTGGCCTTGTTTACCTCTTTTCCAATTTTTTTTCTCATCATTTTTTCTTAAAAAAGAAAAAGTAGGTTGAATGTGTTCTTTTATCTCTTCAAGATCAAATAGAATCAAGATACATTCTTCATATCAGCAAAACTGAATTGTAGTGTACAATGAAATCTTACTTATAAACCTTTCCCTAAAAAACTTACCTAGACATTCACAGATGGACAGACACATGGAAATATTCAGCAGAGGAATCATTTGTTCCAACAGACTTACCTAGTAGTTGCCAGATATTCAGCTTTCACTGTATTATGGTCTATTCATTTTCAAAGCTACCACACAGCTTGAGAAAAAAAATAGGAATGTGCCAAATTCCATCCAGAATCTTCCTGTTCTTAACTGAGATTTAACCTTTTTGTTAAAGAATATTCTTTAGCTGTAAATTTGTGGCTAGATTCTATATTTTTGAAAAGGTTATTTTCACAATTTTTGTTAATTTTCTGCTTATTTGAATGAGAAATTGTGGAAGCTCCTTCTGTGCCATGTTCCAGTGATATGTCAAAAATTATGGAAAGAATGGGTATGGGTTCAATTATTAAAACGTACAATGTTGTATACTGTTTATTTTTTTGGTATGCCAAAGACCAATAACAATTACAGACCTCATTCCCATGACCTGAAGGAATGGTTTGAGGCTCTTCATGTTCCTGGAGTAAGCAGATGCCCTTGGGCTACACTAGCACGGTACAGGATGTATGGAGATGTTACTAGTGCCCACTCGAGCAAATCCATGAACAATGGGAAGACTAGCGATACAATGTTGTATGCATTTTAAAGGCTAGCATTACATGAAGAAAACTCCATTTTCACAAAAATGAGAAGGGCAAAATTATTTCTAAGGCAAAAGTGGCACAGTAAAACAAAATTTAGCAGTGGATTCTCTTATCCATGCGAGAAATGATGACTCTTTGGATGTTGTTGGTGGTGGTAATATAACTACACAGAAGTAAACAAATCTGAAGGTTTTCGTTGTATTTTAACAGAATGTTACTAATTTATACCATTATATAATTTTGAAATACACCCACATATGAAGTTATACATTGCAGTGAAACGCTGGGGCACCCTGTACAAAATCCAGGAGCAGGGTCAGGGATCCTCTTCTGCCCCAGGGGATCGGTGGCCAGTGGATGGAGAAGGACACGGGAATCCAGAGAAGTTTCAAAATGCTTTACTTGACACAGGTTTTGGGATACAAATAAACAATAGGAAAACACAAATTTAGGGTTTCGGGCTGGGCCGTGGCCACGTGTAGGCCATGATGGCTGCCACCACGTGTTAGGCCCTGCAGAGAAGAAGAGGCAAGAAGGGGAGCGCCCCCAGAAAAGGGGAAAAGAAGAAAAAGAGAGAGAAAGGAAGCAGGCTAGGTTTTATATCCCTGCAACTCAGACCTCCCACTCCAACAGAAAGCCATCAGGGTCAAATTCCCTTAGGTAATTTCTCCCAGGACCTCACCTAGGCCCTTTGAAATGTTAATGTTGCCAAGCCAAGATCTGCCTTGGGAGTGACTGCAGGATAGAGTGGAGGAGGGGCATCGGAGATGAACTGTGTCTCTGAATACAAAGGCATGCATCTGTACCAAAGAATATTCTACAGCTAGTTAAATATTTCTCCAAGCATTCACAAAAGTCTCATCTTTACTTCATGTATATCAGCCTTTTATTACTGGCTGAACACCTGAAGAATCTGCCATCGGTACTCATCAATACACTGGCTCAGCTCTTCACAGGCTACCTGTCCGAATGTAAGGTGCCCTCCCAATGGAAAACCAGCAGGACAGTTCTACTGTTCAAGAAGGGAGACATTCACGAAATTGGCAACTATCGCCTCATCTGCCTGTTGTCCGTCATCTACAAACTGTTCACTCTAGTCATCCTGAACAGGATTGGCAGAACATTAGATGAAGAACAACCATGAGAACAAGCTGGCTTCCAAAAAGGATTCAGCACAATCGACCATATCCACACCATAACCAAACTCATTGAAGTCTATAGAGAATTCAAGATGCCGCTCTGTCTCACATTCATTGATTTAAAGAAAGCCTTTGATTCTGTGAGACTGAAGAGGTCATGGAAGTCCTAGCCAAACGGGGAGTCCAAACCCAATACATAAAGATCCTTCGTGAGCTATATTATGGTTTTACCACCAGGATCTCACCATTCTACAGGGAAGTAATCATCGACGTCAAAAGAGGGGTTCGGCAGGGTGATACCATTTCACCAAAACTCTTCAGCGCCACCTTGGAGAACATCATATGACAATTAGAATGGGAAGGAATGAGAGTGAAGATAGATGGTCGGCAACTGCACCACCTACGCTTCGCTGATGACATGTTCTAATAACACCAAATATCAGTCAAGAGGCACAAATGCTGGCTGACTTTGACCTAGAATGTGGAAAAATAGGTCTACAGCTGAATCTCAACAAAACTATGTTCATGAAAAATGAACTAGTTCCGGGGGCCCCATTCACTCTCAATGGAACAAACATCTCTGAATGCAGCAGGTATGTGTACCTAGGTCGAGAAGTCAACATGAAAAACGACCTAAAACCTGAGCTGCACAGGAGGAAAAAGCATCATGGAATGCCTTCAAAAACATGGAAGCAATAGCCAAAAAAAAAAAAAAAAATTAAGGTTGCTGATCTAATTAGATCAGATATGTCTATAACAAGATTAATTTTGAGGTATTTTTCTGTTAATTCAGTTGCTCTATTTAAACAGTTTGGCACATGTTTCATGCCATAAGGAAAAGTAGCCGTGACCATTGATTTTAAGATGCGTTTTGTGTTGAGGACTTCAAGTATGTTGAGGTATATGGTTTAATCTAGTAAAGTTACTTAGGGGAAGAATATAAAATGAGGAGTACCACATACTGCAAAGAGGCAAATGACTCTGGGAAGCTGTGCTGTGAAACTAAAACTAGATTATCTTAATGAGAGACTTCCCAGAGACTAGATTCCTGTGTGTTTGCTTCATATTCGCCCATTCAATTTAAGATGAATCTTTGGAGCTTAAGGTAAGTTGTCATTCTTGTAGCACTTCAGGAGGCAAGGGTAACTCAGCTATTCCAGTCTATTGGCATTTCTAGCACATCACCTGAAAAGCTCCAGCTGAAGCAGCAGCTTTCCTAGAAACATCAATAACTTTCCATTAAGCAAACTGGAAGAATGAAACTCAGTCTCCCACTCTGTGAAACTCATCTTACTTTATGACTGAGCATTTAAATTCTCCACGCCTGTCACTGGTAGCCCTTCACAAGAAAAAATCAGCCAACCCTATCAAAAAAATGGGGAGAAGAAATGAACAGAAGCTTCCAAAAAAGAAGAAATTTGAATGGCCAAAAGGCATATGAAAAAGTGCTCTTCATCTTTAATCATCAGGGAGATGCAAATCAAAACAACAATGAGGTACCATCTCACACCACAGAGACTGGCACACATCCAAAATAGCAAGAACAACCGGTGCTGGCATGGAGGTGGGGAAAAAGAGTCTCTGATCCACTGTCGGTGGGAGTGCCGGCTGGTCCAGCCCTTTTGGAAAACAATATGGGCATTCCTCCGAAAACTAGACATTGAGCTCCCATTTGATCCAGCAATAGCACTCCTGGGAATATACCCGAGAGACCGAAAAACACATAGCAAAAAACACTATATGTACTTCTTTATTCATCTCTGCGCTATTCACTATAGCTAGAATCTGGAAACAACCTAAATGCCAGAGAACAGAGGACTGGCTAAAGAAACTGTGGTTCATCTACACTATGGAATACTATGCAGGTGTCAGAAAAGATGAAATTATGAAATTTACCTGCAAATGGATGGACATGGAGTCTATCATGCTGAGTGAAATTAGTCAGAAGGAAAAGGACAGATATAGAATGACTGCATTCATTAATAGGATATAAATAGATACCAGTGTTTTACTAAATGTGGGAAATGGTAATGGCAGATTAAAACTCACCATTGAATATACATAAAGAGACTTAAGTGATAAACTCTAAATATCTGCAGGGCTAGCCACAATGTGTAAAACAAGAGGGAGAGAGATGCAGAGACAGAGAGAGACAGAGAGAGAAAGAGAGGAAACAGGGCTACCTGCGGTTGAGGCAGTCTGGGGGTGGTGGGAGGGGGTGGGGTACAATGGTGGTGGAAATGGGGCACTGGTGGAGGGATGGGTGCTGGAATACTGTATTACCAAGAACCAATTGTGAACACCTTTGTAATTATGTCTCACGGTGGTATAATAAAAATTTAAAAATAGGGGCCAGAGCGATAGTCCAGCGGGCAGGGCATTTGCCTTGCATACGACCGGCCTGTGCCAGCCCAGGGTTCGATCCCGGCATCCCATATGGTCCCCCGAGCACCACCAGGAGTACTTCCTGAGTGCAGAGCCAGGAGTAACCCCTGAGCATTGCCGGGTGTGACCGAAAAAGCAATAAATAAATAAATAAATAAATAAATAAATAAATAAATAAATAAATATGTAAAAAATATGTAAAAAAATGGCCTGTCATTTTCTACATCCAGACTTCCCTCTCATCACAACTCCACCCAGCAGACCAGACTATCACAGCACCGCTCGCAGTTCATCAATAAATGCTTTATTTAGAGGTGACTACAAGAGTATGCCACCCGCAGGGCAAGCTTGGCAAGCTGCTTGTGTAGTATTTGATATGCCAAATACCAGTAACATTTGTATTAGGTCATTCCCTTGACCTAATATAATTGTTTGAGGCTCTTTATGTTCCTGGAGCAAGAGGATGCCTTTGGGTTCTACTAGCATGAGACAGGACATATGGAGATATTACTGGTGCCCGCTCTAGCAAATAGATGATTAACGGGAAGATAGTGATAGTAATAGTGATAGTAAAAAAAATAATAATAAAAGGTTAAAAGTATGAAAAAAATCCCCACGCCTGTGTGCTTATGACTATGTACAACTAGAAATGCTCAGCGCTTACTGCTTAACTGTACCCAGGGATCATTCCTGGGCTCAGGACACTATATACAATGCCAGGGATAGAACTTGCGTCACATGTTCAAGACAAATGCCTTAACCTCATAGTACTTTTCCAGTCCTATTGTTTTTGTTATTAATTGAACCAGACAATGTGCAAAGTTATATTATTCCATTGGAAGCAATATATCCCTACGAATATAGTGGGGCATTGTACAGCTGGATCTATGTATCAGAAAGTCAGAGTTGGTGGAATATATAGAAAAAATAAAAATAAATAAAACAGGAAAAATTAATTGAAATACTTTAAACCATAATATGAGGCTAATACCCAAGGACATTAGAAACAAGGGCAGGGGGTGGTCCACAGTTGGAAGCCTGCTTCAAGTGCTGGGGAGAAGGCATTTGAGATAGGGAAGGGACCTATGACAAAGATACTTGGAAATTATTACTCTGGTAAAGAATCACGTGCTGAAAATAGGCAAAGGAACAAACATAATCGAGTCTTGTATCTGCATTGAAAGCCCTAACACCTGAAAGAGAGAAAGAGAGGGAGAGTGAGAGAGAGAGAGAGAGAGAGAGAGAGAGAGAGAGACAGACAGACACAGGTGGGAGTGGTAGGAGGGAAACAGGGGACACTGGTGGAGGGATGAGGGATGGGTATTGGAACACTGTATGCCTGAAACCTGGCATGGACAGTTCTGCAACTGTGAATCTCATGGTGATTCAATAAAAATATATATAATTAAAGTTGAACAGCTAAGTGATAGTCACAGAAAAGGTAGACCTGAGCTTTCAAAAAATTTTTTTAAAAATTGAAGAAATTACTCCAATGACAGAGGATTTATATTATTGGTATTCATAATCTTATTCATCACTGTATCACTGTCTTCCCGTTCATCTTCGATTTGCTCAAGCGGGCACCAGTAACATCTCCATAAGACCTGTCTCATGCAAGTAGAGCCCAAGGGAACCTGCTTGCTCCAGGAACATAAAGAGCCTCAAACCATTCATTCCATCAGGTCATGGGAATGAGGTCTATAATTGTTACTGGTATCTGGCATATCAAATACGACATGGGTAGCTTGCCAGGCTCTGCCGTGTGGGTAGCATACTCTTGTAGTGATCTGAAAATCCAGCATTTATTGATGAACTGTGTGGCCACAAGCGGCCGCGTGAGCCAGGCTGTGATAGGCTGGTCTGCTGGGTGGAGTTCTGACGAGGAGAAAGTCGGATGTGGAAAACGGAGGTCCTCATGGAGTGGGGGGGTCGTCTGGCTTGTTGTGAGGCTCTGCTGGGCTGGCGGGCCAGGGCTAGAACCTGCCATCCCTCCTGGGCACCTCATGAGCGGCTGGGCACAGTGAGAGCCAGTAGCAGCTCTGCCCCATGTCTGTCTCTGGATCAGCATACCTGGGCCGGATTAAAAAAGATTGCAGCAGGGTGGATCTCGATGAGCTGGGCTGTGATAGGCTGGTCTGCTGGGTGGAGTTCTGACGAGGAGGAAGTCCGGATGTGGAAAATTTTTGAGATCCTCTCAAGCAAAATGGAACTAATATTCAAAAATACACACACACACATATATAGATATATACACACATATCTTTATATATATATACATACATACACACATACATATACAAACATACATATACGTGTGTATATATCTATATATATTTGAGGTAAAAGGCCTTGGGAAGGACACAGGTACACCCGGCAGAGGAGAAACCAGCTTTCCCCGTTGAACCCCCTGCACTCCATGGACCACGAGAGCAACTTCCGACCCGAGTCCACCATCCCGATGGAGCCTCGGAGGAGCCCAGAGAAACCCCCACACCTTGCTGGCAGCGATCTGTGTCACAATCCACACTCTGCAGCTGGTAAGATCTCCCCACAGCATATTAATCCAGTCTCCAGCTCACAGATTAATCCAGTCTCCAGCCCAGCTTGTCAGAAACCCAGCCTACAAGGACCCGCCCCTGCAGAGACCCGCCCTTCAGAGGAGAGTATTTCAAACCCAGAAATGCTTGAGCCTAAGACACAGGTACACCCGGCAGAGGAGAAACCAGCTTTCCCGTTGCACCGGCCGCTGGTCGCGACTTACCTCCAAACTACCACAAATATTCTACCCACCCCTCTGAGAGAGTCCCACAAAGTAATGAGAATATAGTGCCCGCATGGCAGAGCCTGGCAAGCTGTCCGATGCGTGTCCGATATGCCAAATCCAGTAACAAAAATGTTTATTTTCCTGACCCCAAAAGAGCCCTTAATACGGCAGCAGTAAGAAAGGCAAACAAGCAGTGCCTGATAAAATTTCAAGGCTGTCCTAGGCTGCCAAAACGAAGAAGGACTAAAATGACTGTCTGTACTTTCAATGCACGTACACTGGCAACGGAAGCATATATTGAGGATCTGATGCTGCAAGCAAAAAAGATCAAGTACGACATCATTGGTCTGACTGAGAGCGAGGAGGCGTCAGTCGCATCATGCTGTATTTGACACCGGAGAAGAATTGTTCCTTGGAACATGTGATGAAAGAGGCGTCGGTGGCGTTGGTGTCCTTGTCAACACGAACATGGCTGTCAACATTGATTCATTTGAATGCCTAACAAACCGAATAGGACGATTACACTTGAGGAGATGTGGCCCACTGCCAGCAATTTCTATCTTCATTGTCTATGCACCAACATCCACATACAAAGAAGATGAAATTGAGAAATTCTACATGGAATTGGAGGAGTTCTATAAAAAAGATCACACCTTCTACAAGATCATAGTCGGTGATTTTAATGCCAAGATAGGACCGAGAAGATCTGCTGAAGAACTCCACATCGGGACCCATGGCCTAGAATGGAACGAACAAGGTGAGAGACTATCTGAGTTCATCATGTCCACCAAGACTATTCATGGGAACTCACAGTTCCAGAAAGCTGAAGCGAAACGTTGGACATGGGAATCTCCTGGCGGACAGTTCCACAATGAAATTGACCACATCATCTTCAATCGACGGTTTTGTCTGACCCGATGTTGCTGTCGTCCCCAAATTCCACACAGGATCGGACCACGGTCTCCTTCGTGCAAAATTCTACTTCCCGCAACGGGGAGAAAAAGCTGCAAAGTTTAAGAAGAGAACTCCCAGAATGACCACCAACTGGGCACTCTTTGGCACCATTGCGGCAACATGGGAAGATACCATCATTGATGACATCGATGAAGAATACAACCGACTGGTTCAGCACCTCCATGATTGTGCGAAGAATGCCGAGAGAGAGAAAGTCACAAAAGGACGCTTGTCTTCAGAAACTCTTGAGCTCATTCGCCAACATGGCAAGGCGCGAGCCTCAGGAGACCTAATGCTAACGTCCAAGCTTGCAAAACAGTGCAGAGAAGTGATAAAAGCAGACCTCAAAGAGAGAAGAGCAGAAATACTGGAAGATGCAGCAGAAGCCGGGAAAAGTATTCGCACTGCCCGCCTGTCCTTCGCCAACTATAAGACCAAGATGACTGCCCTCCGACGCCCTGATGGATCTATCACATCTTCCAGAAAGGCAATGGAGAAGATTATCCAGGACTTCTACTCAAATCTCTTTGATAGCCACATCCACCTGCCCACATACCAAATTCCACAGGATGGATATGTCATTCCCAACGTTCTCCCTTCTGAAATCCGACATGCCATCTCATCGGTAAAGAAGGGAACAGCACCAGGCCCAGACAAAGTCAGACCCGAACATCTGAAGAATCTGCCGTCGCGGTACTCATGAATACACTAGCTCGGCTCTTCACACGCTACCTGTCCGAATGCAAGGTGCCCTCCCAATGGAATACCAGCAGGACAGTTCTACTGTTCAAGAAGGGAGACATTCATGACATCGGCAACTATCGCCCCATCTGCCTGTTGTCTGTCATCTACAAGCTGTTTACACGAGTCATCCTGAACAGGATTAGCAGAACACTAGATGAAGGACAACCATGCGAGCAAGCAGGTTTCCGGAAAGGATTCAGCACAATCGACCATATCCACACAGTAACCAAGCTCATTGAGGTTTGTAGGGAGTACAAGATGCTGCTCTGTCTCACGTTCATTGATTTACAGAAAGCCTTTGATTCGGTGGAGACTGAAGCAGTCATCGAAGCCCTAGTCAAACAGGGTGTTCAAACCCAATACATCAAGATCCTTCGTGAGCTGTATTACGGATTCACCACCAGGATCTCACCATTCTACAAAGAAGTGATCATTGATGTCAAAAGAGGGGTTCGACAGGGTGATACCATCTCACCAAAACTCTTCAGTGCCACCCTCGAGAACATCATGAGACAATTAGAATGGGAAGGAATGGGAGTGAAGATAGATGGTCGGCAACTACACCACCTCCGCTCGCTGATGACATCGTTCTAATAACACCAAACATTAGCCAAGCGGCACAAATGCTGGCTGACTTTTGACCGAGAATGTGGAAAGGTAGGTCTACAGCTGAATCTGAAGAAAAGTATGTTCATGAGAAATGAACTAGTTCCAGAGGCCCCATTCACTCTCAATGGAACAAACATCTCTGAATGCAGCAGTTATGTGTACCTAGGTCGAGAAGTCAACATGATGAACGACCTAAAACCTGAGCTGCGCAGGAGGAAGAGAGCGGCATGGAATGCCTTCAAAAGCATCGAAGAAATAGCTAAAAAGGACAAAGAACCTCTGGCTCCGGGCACATCTATTTGACTCCACCGTTCTCCCTGCATTAGCATACGCCTCAGAGACCTGGGCCCTACAAAAGCAAGATGAGAGTGCTATTCGGGTCTCCCAGAGAGAAATCAAAAGAGCTATGCTTGGAATATCACGCCTCACTCAAGTGAGAGAAGGAATCAGGAGTTCTGACCTCTGTCGCTATTCCAGAATCAAGGATGCTGTCTCGTTTGCCAAGGCATCGAAAATCAGATGGGCTGGACATGTAATGCGATTTGGAGACAACCTCTGGACTAGAGCCATTACCGACTGGATCCCATAGGATGTCAAAAGATCACGTGGCCGCCCACCTACAACATGGTCAGACTTCCTTGTTAAGACACTGAAGGAACGGTTTGAGGCTCTTCATATTCCTGAATCAACCAGATGCCATTGGGCTACATTGGCACGTGATAGGGTCCAATGGAAATGTTACTGGCGCCCGCTCGAGCAAATCGATGAATAACGCGGATTCAAGTGATCAAGTGATCAAAAGGCCTTGGGAAAGCGAGACAAGGGTCATTCTTGAATAGAGCCCTCTGGGAGATTCAGTACACGAAGCATAGTGTTCCTTCCTAAATATTTTATTTCATCTAGGAATATTTTCTCAAATTGCTTTTAGTATAGAAACTTAAAGCACTTACTAATTACTTCAAAATTAATTTAGTCTTAGTTTCGACCTCCTTCAATCACTTACAAAGGAAGAAGACTGGTAAAAATAGGAATAATGGATATATTAAAATAAATGGAGAGATAGTATAGTAGATGGGGTTCTCTTCTGGCAGGCAGAAAACCTGGGTTCAATCCCTGGCATCCCATATGGTCCCCCAGTCACCACCAGGCATGATAACTGAGTGTAGATCTAAGATTACTCCTGAGCATCCCCAAGGTTTCACCCAAAACAAAACAAAACCTAAATAATCCGGCAAGTAAAACTGAGTGTCAAAAAATTGTGCACATAATGTATTAGTCTAGCTTTGCAAAAAAGACTATAGTAATTAAATCAATATTTACCTTCCAGAAATTTACAATTTGGTGTGTATGTGGGGTGGGGTAGGGTGGTGCCGGGTTAATGTGCTGCCTTGGCCTTGCCAACCCAGGTCTGAGCTCCAAAACCACATTGTGCCAGGAGTACCATTGACATTGAGCCTCTGAGCAGAGGACTGTGGTTGTGGTGGGCTCTGACCAAGGCCAGCGGGGCCGATCCTGGCCCCCAACACCTTGAGGCCTGATACAACATACTCAGGCTCCAGCATCTACCAATTGGCTCAACTGGCTAAAAATTGCCAGCAGTGATCATCCCCCAATACCCAACAGACTCCCTGAACTCCACTTGGAGGCCCCAGAAAAACAGTTTTAACAGTTTACAATGACAATAAATACAAAACAAAAGTTACATAGCATTGAGTATGATTTGTTACAGACTGTGACTAATCCAATGTACCAAAGGATTCATTGAACCCCATTTGAGTGCTGGCTACTTGAAGCCAATATCAAGAGAAAAGAGATGTGAGCTAGACAGTTTCATTCAGGAGCCAGAAACCAGAGAAGGCAGACCTGTGTTCCCCAAAATAAACAGCTCGTCTCCATGGCCAGAAAATGCAATTCTTATTAAGAAAAAGAATACAGAAGCACATTTTTGGTACCAGGGTAATCAACAGATTCATTTATGGGCTAATATAGCAGCAAGTTTCTTATCAGGTTTCTACGCTTTGATCCTTAGGACAAGACACGGGTAACATTCTCAACATCGTCAACCTTCCCTAACCAAACAGGTTTTCTGGTATATTGAATTCAACTCTAATTTCTCTGGGCTTTCTTGAAATGAATGGAGAAAAGCATGATACATTATTAAAAGTTCTCTCCTGGAGGCGTACCTAGATTCCTCTTCTAATAAAATATGAGCGATTCTCGGTAGGTCCTACTCTTTCTCCTTAAGTTTTAATTTCCTATTCTATAAATGAAGGTTTCACAATCTTGTCTAAATTAAAAATCTGAGTTATCTAACATAACAGTGTGCAAAACAGCCTTTGAATTCGTTAAATTACAATGAATTAAGTCCCACATCTTTTGTTTTCTATTTCAACAATTGTGAAGTAGCAAAGAAAAAGAAATGTAAATTGGTAGAAAGTAAATAATGAAATATGCAAATAAAGGAGCAAAGAGGGAACATAATCATAAATATTTCAAAGGTACAAAAGACATTTTAATGAGGATTTCCCAAGTGGTGCACAGTGGGCTTGGAGAGCCAGGAGTCACTACCAGCAATTCTCAGCAAAAATAAAAAAAAAGACCAGTAGTTCAATGCTAAGGCGTAAGGATGAAGTACTGCCCACATCCAGTCATGCTAAGGATGACCTAGACGACCCCAGGTTGCTAGACACCCAGGTGGAGGTTCTTCCTGTGCAAGGGGCTGAACCATGGTTGACACTATGCAAGCATGCACTTTAACCTTGTACTACCTTGAGAGAAAGGTGAAAAGAATCCCTATACCTGGTGCATCTGAAATGCAGTAGAATCGTATCTTGAATCCTTCCTAAAATAGAAATTCTTATCATCTAGAGAGGTGAATTAATTACACAGAATTTCTTCCATCAACCTGCTATGGCTGCTGCTTCTAGCAAATTTCGTGTCATTCGTGTCATGTGAGTGCAAGTGTCAACTCCCAGAGGTGGCCTTTCTTTATGGAATTATCTGAGTCAAGCTGCTGCCAAGGGCTCCTATTAGAAGGGCAACCACTCCCAAGAGGGCTAGTAAGCACATGACCAAGAAAGTGCTTGGAGTAACGAAACACAGGACCAGGAAAGAAAAGAATCGTAATGCCCAAGCCCACTGCCCAGTCACACCTTCAGCTTTCTTTTATGCTAAAGATCCTGCTAATTACTGCTTAGTAAATAATTCTGGCATTATTTTTCTCTTCTCCCATTGTCTCTATTCCAGTGCACTGATTATATGAATATGCAATTAAGCAGTAAGCCTACAAAAATCTAAAAACACTTACATTTTGTATAAATATGTTTATTTTCTAATTGACGTGTGGCAAAAACGTTGAAGAAATAGTTCACCAAGGACATACAAAAGCCAATAAAAACATGGAGAAAAGCTCAGCATCACTATCTATTAGAGAAATGCAAATAAAAGCTACCATGAGATGTCACTCCTATATTAAATTGGCAAAATTTTTTAATTAAGGTTGAAAACAGCACCTGTTTTAAAAAAGTGGAGTTCTTTCCACTTTTTCCGCGGAAAGAACTCCTTACTTTGCTGATGGGGTGTAAAATGATATGGTCACTTTGGAATACAGTTTGACAGCGTCTCATAACTTTAAACATATGCTAATAGATAACCTAGAAATTCCTCTCCAAAGGCTTTACCCTAAAATGGTGGAATAGAGAGAAGTTCTGATAAATTTCATATGTGATTTTTGTTTTGTTTTTCATTTTACTAAGGCACTGTGATTTACAAAGCTGTTAATGATAGGTGCAATGCATCCGTCATGCAACACCACACTTCTCGTCACCAAAACCCCAAAGTCAACCCCACTTAAACTAGGTTCTGTGAACCAACTCTCCAATTCTGTTGTCTTTGACCATTTCTTACCCCTTATTATGTATCTTTATTCATATCTTCTAAAATAAGTTTTCCTGGGTTTTTTTCTACAAATATCACTTCTTGCAACCAGGGAACAAGGTATCTACTTTGAGAACATGAGTTTCCCATTTTTTAACCTGTCAGCTTCTTGCCAATGTTTTTTTTGACCTATCACCAATTTATCGATTGGCCCTTAGCAGAGGGCAGTGAAATCTTTGTGGTTATCCATCCCCAAATATTTTTTCAAAGGAATCTTTTCTAGATTCCCTATTTACAATCAAAACTTTTTCTCAATCTTATTTTCCCTCATCCCCTAATTAATAAGGCTAATAATCCTAATCTAATACTGCATAAAATGATAAATAATAAAACAACTATGATTCAGATTTTCACATTATACAAAAATAATCAATTTCTCAAACCTTCCTTTTAACATTTTCAGAGACTTTTACTGAACTCATTGAGTTCTCCTCTTAAGAAGTCCCCAAACCAGAAATGGGTAAAAGGTTAGAGTATCCCTCAGTGAGCAATGGAGTCAGAAAAATGAACATTTCAAGGCACTATTTCCACAACTTGTTGATGGGGAAACAAAAGAATATGGACTTCTAGGATTCTCACCCCTGGAAGCCAAGGGGATTGGTTTGCTGCCCAGTGGTTGCATTCGTTCTGCACTTGGGTACGAATTAGGACATGCCACTGCACGTTCATAAGATAGCAGGAAGGTCCTCCCTGGACAGACACAGACAGTACTGGGCTCCGAGTCCCTTGGCGTCCCTGATGGTCCGCTGGGTTTTGTGAATACTCTGGGTATGAGGCTTGGATTATCACCAGAAACATCGAGCAGTGTTATGCTGATTCTGTTTCTGGAAAATGGCTTCTCTCAAGAAAGTCTGAAATATGAATATCTGGTCAGACAAATTATTCTATAACCAGGAGAGCAGAGCTGCCAAGATTTAATGGCCAGTAATAATAGCACTTAGCTAGCAAAACCATTTGTGGGGAGTTTGCTGTGCATGGATTTCATCTAACAAGTTTCAATGTGGTATGTGTGTCTTCATTTGGAGAGCACAGGTTTAGGGAAACATCATAGTGATGTTTTTGTTGTGAAAGACAAAGTTGAAAGAACTAATTTCCTCTTCTTAGTTGTTTAATCAAATAATGGAAGACAGTTTTGATCATTTTGCTGGACAATGTGAAAAGAAAGAAAGAAGGTCACACTGTAAAGAACATGTGATGGGAAGGAAGATTTCATTGGGGCTGATAAAATACAAATACTGAAAATATAAGATGGCTGGAAAAAGGTAACGTGTTTGCACTGCAGGCAGCTGAGGAAGTTTAGATCAATGGCACCACATAAGGCCCAAATGAGTCCTGCGCATAGTCAGGTGTGGCCCCCAAACCACACACACACACACACACACACACACACACAAGAGGTAGTGGAAAATTCTCTGAGGGGGTGTTGGAGGTGACGACATCACAAGTGACACTGACACCTGGTAAAAAGAAATTCATGTGCTAAAGTGTTCATCATTCTGCCAAAGCCCTGAAAAAAGTAACTTATACCAAACAGCACCGTAATAAAGGTCTGGGAGAAGGCAAAGGGGAAGTACGGGAGGTCCCACTTACAGAGCAAGGCCACAGGAAGGGAAGGAAGAAGCTACCGTGGGGATATGGCTAGTGTGCTTCAAGCATTTGACAGTGACTGGCATTTAAAGCCAGACACAGAGAAGCAAAGCACAGGAAAGACACTGTAGAAATAAATCCGGGGACTTGTACTGCAGGGATGTACTAAACCAAGAGGAAAGGGTGCTGGGAAGGGATGGAAGTATGAAGGGAATCCATCCCATGGAAGGGCCTGGAGGGACGGATACTGATACTCTGGTGGTGGGCGAGACACAGTGAGATGATTTGAAGAGATATGAAATTATACCCCCCCCAAATTCTCAATTTAATTTGCTTTAATTTTATCCTAACTACAAATTCACAAATTTAATTCCTTATTTAATAAAATAAAGGAAAATAGTAATTTATTTATGATTTTCAGGCAAATACCATATCAAGCAAAGCAAACAAGGTATATTTAAAGCAAATAGAATCAGAGGTTGGGTAGGAAATATAATTAAAGCATATAACTAGAAATATTTCTTTGATTGGCACTGTGAGATTATAAACAAGATGGGGATTTATATACGCCAAAACATTTCTTTTCAGGCGTCTATTGGAGAGCAAATGCCAACTGAGAAGCACATAAAATAAAACCAGCATCAGCCTGCAGAATCTTCACATCAATTAAGTTTTAGTTAGCTAGCTTTCATATTAGAAGAGAGATAACAAAAGACCAAAGAATAAAATCATGTTAAATGAGTTGCAATATGGGAGTAATCAAAGTATCAAAATTCTGTAGAAGAATATATTAAACAAGAGCAATGTTCAGCAACTTTTTTTCCTGTAAGATCAGATAGTAAACTTTTTTTTGTGAAACGAATAGATTTATTGATAGAAAATTAGAGAAATGTGAGGGAACAGGAAGAAAAAATGTTCCTTCCAGAAAGAGCACAGACTTCTCCAGAGTGGAAAAACATAGATAGCCAACAGAGTAGACTTTGCAAGTGTCTAACTGCAGGTCACATTTGGTCCCTATTATAAACTCTTCACCTCTGGTATTGTAGTGCCTAAGGAGTTGTTAACAATAAATCAATGTAACATATTGTACTTATCAAAAAATGCAGTAGTCAATTGGTCTATAGATTGTAGCTTACCAATATCTGGTATGGAAGTTCAAGATTGTCACATAATGATAAAGATAAAATGGAATCTCAGGGAAAGATTCAACACAAAATAGAAACATTTCAAATATTACAAATATTTCTGAAGTTTTCTTAATTCTGTTCAGGACTCTCTTGTAGATTATAGCACCATAAGTCCAGAAACCTGCAGGAGCCTCACTTATCTTTGCATTGGGTGACAATTAGGTCAATCTCAGCCCCAGCTATGGACCCTACAGTGCCTAGAAACTGGCTTCAGCCATAGTTTTGCAATCCCTGGAAAAGACTGTTTCAAATAATCAACCACAGAAGAATGAACTCCTGGAAACACACAGCCTCATAACAATGAGCCATGAGTAACAGGAAATCTGAACAGGCCAATAGAAAAGAGGTTGAATCAGTGAAGAAAAACTTCCCAATGAAGAAAAGGCTTGAACTGTATCGTTTCACTGGTAAATTATAGCAGATAGTTTAAGAATCGGCCTTTTCAAACATTCCCAAGTCAGAAAGGCAAAAAGCTCAGAATAATTTTCAAGGTAAAAATGATTAAACTTTGCAAGCATCTAATCATTTTTACATAATACGTACTTTATAGTGAGAATTCACTTTATCATGCCATTTCTAATATCTACATAGTATTTCATGGTGTAGATATACCACAATTTCTTTATCCATTCATCTATAATTGGGTATTTTGGTTTGTTTCCATACCTTAGCTATCGCACTAAGCACTGGAAATAAAAGATGTGGGATGAGAAGTAAAGTGTGTTCAAGAGACAACAGTCTTCTCAGAGCGGAAATAAGGAAAAAACATCAAACAAGTAAGTGAGATGGTGTTACCTGAAAAGTAGAGTTTTCTTCATATTTTCATTCTTGCTAAATTTTCATTGGCAGGATTTTTCTATTTCATGTAAATCTGTATGTAGAAATGTCTCTCCTTTCACACAGAATATGCTAATTGTTTAAATAATGTTTCCTAATTGCCTCCATGCAATGCTAGTGTACCTAAGAATATAAACATGAGTCCTTGAAATGCCTAACTTCTTATCTTCCATAACTGCACCAAAACATAGGCATAAAAAGGAGAAAAGAGAAAGGTGAAGAGAGGCTGGAGCGATAGTCCAGCGGGTGCGACATTTGCCTTGCACATGCCAACCTGGCTGCAATCTCCGGCATCCCATATATCCCCCCTGAGCACCGCCAGGGAGTAATTCCTGAGTGCAGAGCCTGGAGTAACCTCTGAGCATTGCCAAGTGTGACCCAAAAAAGAAAAAAAAGAGAGAGGGAGAGAAGGTGAAGAGCAAATTAATGCTTTTTCATAGTTTCTAGATTATAAACTCAACAGAGGATAGTTATCTTCCTCAAGGCTGTATACTGGCTTACCCCATCCTAGCAAATCATATACATTATAAATTTTAATTAATGATTTAAAAGAGATGAGGAGAGTTATGGCTATATAAGTTTCTCAATTTTATTTTATTTTTTTTGCTTTTTGGGTCACACCCAGAAATGCTCAGGGGTTACTCCTGGCTCTGCACTCAGGACTTACTCCTGGCGGTACTCAGGGGACCATATGGGATGCCAGGGAATCGAACCCGGGTAGGTAGCGTGCAAGGCAAACATCTTACCTGCTGTGCTGTTGGTCGGCCCCAAGTCTGTTTCTGCTCATTATTTTTACCCCTTTTCACTCATTTCTAGCATAATTTGTCTACATTGTATTGCAGGTTGAATGGAAACTCTTGATTTCAAGCCCCACTAATTCCAAAGACTGAGCTCCATCTGAGACCCAGCTCTGCTTCTTGCTCTTGATAGCTGCTAAAAGCTTCAGTACAGGCTCCCAGTAGCCCCAGCTGCAACCTGCCCCTCTAAATTAGCCATAAAACGCCCATTCCAGAGTATCTTAGACTTGAACATTTTACAGCTGTCTTGTTTTCATTAATGGCATTTAACACTAATCTCTTTAATTAATGAATGTTTATATCATTAGAGCTGATAAAATAAGATTGTATTCAGATGCTCTTTTCTGGAATGTTTGACTATAATGAACTCAGGGGACTAAATAAGACAGAACTCAGCCAGTGTATCTGTGATTTTTTTTCCTCTCCAATTCAATTTAAGAAAACTAAACATACTGCGAAAGCATTAGCTTCTTGCCTTCAACTTCCTTTCTAACAACCAAGCTGTGCTTAGTTAGGGTGCCGTCACCCCTTCTCTGTAGCTCACAGGCTCTGAGAAGTGCTTTATAATAAGGCTCCTCTGCTTTGTACAGACAGCACAATCCCAGGCTGTCTTCTCCTGGGTAGAAAGGAATATTATTTCTTAGAGACAATGTAAAAAATGAACAAAATGGGTATTCAGAACAATTCCAGTACCACTTTATGTGTACCTTCAGTCAAGTGCTATAATCAGAACTTCCATCTAGAAAATGACCTATCTTTGAAGCTAGTTACTCACAAAAATGCCTTATGAGCAGGGTTCAATTGTATGTTCTGTTGGTATATTTTATTTTTCTGAGCCTTTTTAGTTTTATTTGCTTTCATGGAGATTCTATGGCTTATAATGCTCTTAATAATAGTTTCTCATGCACATAATTCTAACATCAAATATCTTCTTTCTCCTCTAATACTAAGATGTTTTAGATGTGACTGAGTAAGGTCATAATGTATTGCTTTGATTAAAAATGTATAATGGTGCATTAGTACTGCCATGTCTAAGTGGGTAGCTTAAAGCAACTGAAATATATTCTCACGGTTCTATTACTCTGAAAACTTGAAATCTGAGCTCAAGCTATTGATAGAACAATCCTCTGAAGGTTCTTGGGTAGTTTTACTTTACTTCTTCTGGCTTTTGAGTTTGGTGGTAATTCATGCTATTCTTTGCTTATAGTTCATTTCAATCACATGGCCATTTTCTCAGCGTTTGTCTTTATATTATCTTCCCTATATGCAGGTCTATTTTAATGCACAAAATTCCCTTTTCAAAATTTTTTTAAATTATTTTGGGGGACACACCCAGCAGTGCTAGGGCTTACTTCTAGATCACTCTTAGCTAGCGTATTCAATGTTCTGAATAAAGAACAATAAATTGCTTTTGTTTTTCTTTTCCACTACTCCAACTTAACTTCCTGGGATAGTGGAAGCAAATACCAGGTTAATTTAACTAAGGCAAGCCAACTACTTCCCATCTCACTCTAATATATATATATATATATATATATATATATATATATATATATATATATATATATAAGTATCATATAAAAGAAGATGCTAATCTACTGTTTACCACAAATTTATGTTGCAACATATATTCTAAGGACTATGCTCTGTTTCTCCATTTGCTCTGCAAAATGAATTACCTGTGAGTTTAAACAGCTTTAATTCAATGGTTCTGAAACTATTAAGGGTATACTCTAATGATGTGGGCAAAACTCTTGGTCCCAACTTTAGATTATGTAACTCAATAGGTTTCCGAAAGGTCCAAAAAAAGTCAAAGTAAGATGTACATTCAATGGTAGGTTCCCAAGGACTACATATTGAGAACTAGCATTTTAATGTAATTTTGGGTGAAGAATGTAATTTTTGAAACATCATGAGAGCAGTTTCCATAATACTTTCACTCTAATACATTTTGAAACTGCATCAATTTTAATATAATCAAATTTCCCTTAAATATGTTCTAACTTTATTTGGGAAAAATTAGAGCGTACTGCACAGTTTTTAATATTTTCATTTTTTTCTGAATTTTGGAATATTAACATAATCCTGCCCCTCGCAGTGTTGCAGGTGTGGCTGTGGTGCCCGGCTGGTGGCAGACAGGAGACAGACTTGTCTACACCCAGGGCTCTGCCCCATGGACCCTGGATGGTTGATGGTCTGACATAGAAAAGACTGGGCCCCCTGGGATGACCCAGAGCCACGCAGAGTCTGGCAATCTACCCGTGGAGTATTCAATATGCCAAAGACAGTAACAATAATGGATCCATTCCCAACAAATGTAGTCGTTACTGGCGTCCACTTGAGCAAATAGATGAACAATAGGAAGACAGGAGATACAGGTGAACATAATCCTTTATGTAGTAGTATTTATCTTTTATTTTGCCAAGCTCCTTTTTCCAGTATTTATATTATCACATATGAAGCAACAATTCTTTTCTTTCCGTTCCAATTTTTCATATCACTATTTGGAAGATAAAATATTTTTAAATAAATTTTAGAGGTGTGTGTGTGTGTGTGTATGTGTGTGAAGCATGTTTTAGTTTCCTAGACTTATTAGGAAGACACAGAATGTCAGTCTATAACAATGTTAATTTAATGTCAAAAATGCCACATTATTCTACTCCAGCCTTCCTGAAATCATATTATTATAATGTCTCAATTTAAATAAGTAAACACCATGACTTCTCTATATCGACGTATATGTGAAAGCCCATGTATGTGTTTCAATATAACTGTAGCTCAATTTAGAAAATAAAGGCGATTCATCTTACCCACATAGGAAAATGTTCTTAACCTCTTTTCTGGATAATCAGAAACTCCCTTAATGGATTTAAAAGAATTCTTCTCACATTGAATAAACATTGTTGATTCAACGAGAGAAAAAATTAGTGTCAATAATGTTAAGCCATCCTAAGAATAATGGATGTCAAAAAGCGGCAATGCAATTTCAAAAAAGCTTGTGAATAAAAATGCCCTTTTATTTCATTAAAACTTATTTTGTTTTAGGGGCTGGCGCAATAGCACAATGGGGAGGGCATTTGTTCTGCATGTGGCCGACCCAGATTCGCTCTCCAGCATCCCATATTGTCCCTCGGCTCCACCAGGAGTAATTCCTGAGTGCAGAGCCAGGAATAACCCCTGAGCATCGCCGGGTGTGACCCTCCTTCCCCCAAAAAGACACAAAAAACATATTTTGTTTATCTTGTTTAGTCAACAACTTTTTTTTGTAATATAAATACACTTTGAAATTAGGAATTAACTCAGCTATAGAGGTTGTATGTGTGAGGTACAGTTTCCTGGAACCACAAAAGAAATTATAATAATTAAACTTTTTATTGTTTTTCCTACTTTTTCCTGATAGTTTTCATTTATGTCCTTTTTATTTTTTTTCAGTAAATAGTATTGTAAATAATGTTGCTAACATTTATCTCCTTGGAAAGGGGAATATTTTTATCAAAGTTTACAATTTAAAGTACCAAGCTTTAGATTAGTACCTAATTGTAAGCATATACTAACAATTTAAGGCCTTTAGCTGCCCTTTGGATATTTAGAACTAATTTTTGGACTCCTCACTGCTGACATAAAACTTGGCTCCTCCATTTTCCCATCGAGTTTGGTAACTGAAAATGGTTGGGATTGAAATAAAGTGTTATTCTAGTCCTCTACTCTAAAAATAAACTTTTGAAACTCTCCGAGGGTTATTTCCAACAGACTGAGGTTTGACAAGACCAATATTTACTTAGCAGTTAGAAATAGATTATGACACATAAAATGCATTGATTGGGAATCAGCATTTTTGTTAAGGAGAACGTCAATAGCATCCTCTTTGAGAATGAATTAGCAAATGTTAAACTGAAATATGTCGAATATTAATGGAAAGTCTGAGAATATCTGATTTATTCTGACTTCCAGTGAGGTCTAACTTTGCCTGTTACATTAAAGCTTTTAGGCCAGAGACCGAAAGCTTTTAAAAGTTTGGAGGAAGAAATTGACTTAGACATCCCCCATCCTTAGTTTCCACCCCAGCCAATTTTAACAAGGAAGCAGTAGACACCGTTAGCCATGCCCTGCTGAACAGTGTGTGGTCAAACATAATTTTTGCTCTATTCCATAAAGAGTTGTATTTACAATTTTTGTCCTGTTTTATTTTAAACAGGAAGAATAATATTATGCCTGTTTCATTGTTTAAATGATCTAAAAGTAAGCCAAATAATTATTCCATGTTTTCATTTGAATTGACTGGAAAAGTAAAAATTAGTATCTATCTGATACATGCACCAGCTACCTTGTGCACAATTATAATACAGAAAATTTATGTATGCTCTTTACCACCACTCACTTGCAACCTGGTGAATTTTCTGTTAATTTTGTATCATTTTCCACAAAGGGAACTCAGCATCCACTAACACTGTATCCTAGGAGCCATTTTTTTAGCAGTTTACATCTGGCTGGCATAACTGAGCTAGAAAGAGGATAAATGCTTGTCACAAAAGAATACTGAACGAGTTAGTGGCAAAAATAGAAAATAAGTCTCCTCATGGCTCTCTGAATAGTATTCCAGGTTACTCTGAAAATACAATTGAAAAAGAGTGACAGGGCCGCGGTACTCTTACGGAGATGAAACAGATGAGTTAGAGAAGTTTCCTCCATTTTATCTGGTGATTTAATCAGAACCTTAGTCTGATATAGTAAAACCTTAATTAAAGCGTAAGTTATGGGGGCTGAAAGATAGTACAGCAGGCAGAGCACGGACCTTGCCATGGCTGAACTGGGTTTTATCCCCTGCACTGTGTCGTGCCCTGAGTGACACCGGAAGTAGCCCCTGAATACAGAGCCTGGAGTAATCCCTGAGTGTGAGCACTGCTGTGTGGGATACAAAAATATAAAACAAAAGTAAGATACATATATCACTGTCACTGTCTTCCCGTTCATCATCGATTGGCTCGAGCAGGCACCAGTAACATCTCCATATGTCCTGTCTCATGCTAGTAGAGCCAAAGGGCACCTGCTTGCTCAAAAACATTATAGATTCTAGATAGAAGTAAGATAGATGGATAGAGATAGATAGATAGATAGATAGATAGATAGATAGATAGATAGATAGATAGATGATAGATAGATAGATAGATAGATAGATAGATAGATAGATAGATAGATAGATAGATAGATAGATAGATAGATAGATAGATAGATAGATAGATAGATAGATAGATAGATAGATAGATAGATAGATAGATAGATAGATAGATAGATAGATAGATAGATAGATAGATAGATAGATAGATAGATAGATAAGTGTAAAAAACTATTTAGACATTGACTTTAGAAATATAAATAGTCTGAGTGTGAGAGGTAGTTCAGGGACACTGGTTGAGGGAGTTCTGCCAGTGGGGTTGGTAGCAGAATACTGTATGTCTGCAACTCTCCAGTGAACGGTTTTGTAAATTAGCGTGACTTAAAAAATAAAATTGTTCACAAACATGTGGGAGTCAGAAGTTAGGCAAGACAGAGAAGGGAACAATGTGCTAATGATTGTCGAAAGTGCTAATACCAACCTAGAACTGAGCATTAAATACAGGCAAAAGATACACATGACAACCTCTAAATATGTATTGTAATCTACAATGTATAGGGAAGGAAGAGAGGGAGAGAGACACACAGAGAGAGAGAGAGAGAGAGAGAAAGAGAAGAAATAAAGAACTTGCCATAGAGGGGGGCTAGGGGAAGGGGGAGGCGAATCCGGGACATTGGTGATGGGAAATGGGCACCGGTGGAGGGATGGATGCTGGAACACTGTATGACCGAAAACCCAAATATGAACATCTTATGAACACCTTTGTAAATGTATGTCTCACGGTGGTATAATAAAATATTTAAAATAAAATAAAATTGTTACCAAAAAGAAATATCAAAATAAAAGAAAGAAGCTATAGAAAACATTTTTTTTCATCAGAAGCATTCCTAATAATTTTTTATAAGATATTGGAGAAATAAAACTAGTTCATACAATGTAAAACTTTGAGGGAAGGTTACATAAGCTACAATATTGTCCAAAAAATTGGAAAATCACTGCCTGGGAAGGATGCTTAGCGTTGTTCATTCCCACCAGCATTTACTGAATACTTCCCTAAATCATAGCTGGCAAGCTGATGAATCCTCCAACCCCAGTGGCTTTGTCTTAGAGGACACAAAACTGAGTGGGGGGGTGAGGTTGCCGCTCCCTCCTCCGACATGAGATTATGCCTAGACATAAGGATGGTACAAATAATCACTATGGAAATGTGTCCAAACGCAGCATCAAGTTGAAAAGAAAACAACTATTTCTAAGTTAGAAATCTAAGGCATGATGGGCTGAAGCGCTAACCTGGATATATCCTGTGCAGTTACCTGAATGTCCATGGGAATGGCTCCTGGTCATTCTAAGCATGGCGTTTAAGACCTCTGTCCACCACATACACCAAATAAAGGATAAAAATGACTTGGCGAGCTGCAGGGCTTCAATTGATTTGAGCAACATCACAAAATAAGATAGCAGCAAAAAGTGTAATGGTGTAATGGTCAATCAAATATACTCAAAAGAAATATAATTGAAAAATATAGCTACCTACCAAGAAAACTTGACTTGAAATCTATTTACAATAAATAGTAATCTTTAGAAGACTTTCTTTGGATCTTTTAAATGAGATTCTTGAGCAGTCATTCTTATATAGATCCAAAGGTTTTAATTTGTGATTCGTAACGTTGAACCAAAATCAGTAAGAGACTTAAAGGCAAACAAAATGTGGATTTATCTTAGATATATTTTTCATGACTTTCTTCCCATAATTTTAGAATGATCTCATAGGCACCTAATTTAAATGTTTCCAGATATTTAATTTAATGCATATTTTACCATACTTCACTTGTATCACTTGTCTTCCCATTGTTTATCGATTTGCTCAAGCAGGCGCCTGCAATGTCTCCATTTGTGGGGAATGAGGTCCATTATTGTTACTGTTTTTGGCCTATCGAATATGCCATGGGTAGCCTGACAGGCTCTGCCTTGGCTCTGGATTTATCCTAGAGTATGGCCCCAGTATGGTGAACTGAATTCAGGATGTCCTGTCATTCCACTTCGAACAGCTAATCTAACAAAGGCATAAATTGTCTTCTGAGCACAAACACGTGTGGTGTGCAAATTTCCTCATCTTATATGGATATCATACTGAATTAAAGCCCAATTTAGCCTTGTTTGAAATAAGGGTCTCTTTCAAGTCACCATCTCCAAAATCAGTCATATTTTGAGATAGCGGGGTGAATTAAACTGCAGCGAGACTCAAGTTTAATTCACCCCACTGGGCCTGTAAAGTTTGCGTTTCTGTGAAGTTTGTGTTTCTTTATTCTTCATATTTTACCATAATACTTAATATTTAAATTACCTAATTATGATAGCAATGTTACCAGCATAAGAAAGTAAGCTAATAACTGTTAACTGTTGACTAAAAAACTTGACTCTTCGCAGGACTGAGTAGAACAGAAGAACACAGGTATTCTCAGATGCTGAGCTGGCCACTAATAGTCAACTTTCAATATGTTATATGTATCAGAATTTATTGTATAAAAGGAAGGGAAACATCAGTTAGTCTAAGTGAATGGTTTACCCAATATTTGTCAATGAAAAATAACACAAAGCTATTAATTTGATAGGGAAAACACAACAGTTTCATCTTAAAAACTAATATAGAACTAGTTTGGCTTTCCTACATTGACTGAGTTAGTCAGCAAAGTTGTCATTTCCCTTAAAGCAAATACTTTAAGGGGCCGGAGGGATAGCACAGTGGGTAGGGCATTTGCCTTGCATGAGGAAAACCCAGGTTCCATTCCTCCTATGGTTCCCCGAGCATCACTAGGAGTAATTCCTGAGTACAAAGCCAGGAGCAACCCCTGAGTATTGCTCAGTGTGACTTAAAAAAAGGAAAAAAAGGAAAAAGAAAAGAAAAAGAAAAAAAAATTTGCATCATTTGGGCTGAAGCTTTCAGCCACCCAAATAACTTCCTGTTTGACTTGGAAATATGCCTTGGGAGACTTTGTTGTTTATCTTTTAACCTAAATATATGTTTATTTCATAACTATTGTACTGATATATAGGCTCTATAAGATCTATCACTGCTGGGTTTATATTTTGAGATATTTAGTGTTTAGGGGGTAGCATAACAGCAATATAATATAGCATTTTTGTAATGATATTGTTTTCCACATTTTATGAACACAAAAGTTATTTGTTTTACAGTCAATAAATTAAATACTAATCATATTTTCCAGCATGACTGAAATTCACAATATAGAAACTTTCAGGTAGCAAACTGTTACAGCAAAACGTTCAAGATTTTTTCATCATGGTTTTCTTAAGGAAACGAGCAGAACAGAAAATGTTTCTTACGTATGGTTCATAAAGGCTTACTAGTCTCTATTTCCTAAAAAGGAAAATCAAGCACAGGACATACAGAGCGTCACAGTTCTTCCTTATGCTCTGGAAGATTGATTTCATTTGTATTACAATCTATTTCAAGTGGAGATTTAAACTTTGTTAGCCAGATTATTAAAAATTTTTCATTTTTTTCTTAATTTTTGCCTAAATGAATGAAATATAACAATTCAGAACCATTCTTAGCTTAAGTAAGAGCAAAAAAGTAGTTTTTTCTTTAGGCATTAAGTTATTTATTAATATTAAAGATCCTTGACTTAAAAATCCTTGACTTTAATTTCTACCAAAGCATTTTAATAAATCATTATTTTATACAATTTAAAGTGAAACAATAATTTTGAGGTTTGCCACAGTATTTTAGATTTACATATGTAATAATTTGACTGTGTACAATGCTGAACTTATGCCAAGGTTTTTATGTTGTTCAAAACCTTTAGAGCATTTGTGAATTTGAACAAAAGCATCCACTCAATAGCATAAATTGAAAAAGCTCTAATTAAGTATATATGCTGCATTAATGCCATTGAAAAGTTTATAATAAGGGATGACTTTAATCACTGTATTTTAATTGCTGTTTTAAAAAGGATTCCTTTTTTTTAATTGCCAGCAGTTTTTGCAGTGTTTAATATTGTTCATAATACCTTTCTTTAAGTACTATTATCCCTTATTTTCATTACATTACCTTCTCTTAATAATGAGTAGTCAGAAGCGGTAGAAAGGAACCAAGAGAATGCAATGTTCTAATTTTCTTGTACTTGTGACTACTCGTTCTCATTCTCCCTTTACTTTATTTCCATCCTCTTCTCTACCCACACCTTCACTGTCAGTCTTCAGTTTCCTCTACCCTCAGACTTCTCTTTTGAAGTTGAATGATTATATCCATCAGAAACTTCAATCACTGCAACCGCCAACAGATTTTTTCCACAATGTTATTCCTCAAACTTCCTACTTTATAGTTCATCATTTTATCCCTTGTTGCAGGATTCCTAAGGGCCGCTGCATCTGCTCTGGATTGCCTCCCCGCAAATCACTCCGTAGATAAGGGGGTAGTCTAAATGTGGCAGTTTATCCGACCATGTATGCTGTACTAGCTGGTATAAATATTCTCCCATGCTATCACAATCATCGTGGGACTAGCTAGATCTTACCAGCATATTAGCCTGGCCACGTAGGACACGTAAGTAATTAGACCAGAGAGAAATGCTGTTTGCTTCCAAACAAACAAGCATGGCTCCCTGATAAAATATAAAACTACAATGAAGTAGAGGAGACTTGTGAAGGCTTGGAGAAATATTTAACTGGCATTGGTGTTGATCTTTGGTACAGTGACATGCCATCTCAGAAACCCCCTTCTCTACATTTCAAAAGGCATTCCCGGCTCAAAACATTAGCACAGTAAAGGCCCTAGGTGAGATGCAGGGAGGGATTACCTGAGGGCATTGGACCCTCCCTGCTTTCCATAACAATGGGAGGAAGGTCTGAGTTGCAGGGGGTATAAACTAGCCAGTTCCACTCTCCCGTTCTTCTTCCCGGTGGGATCTCGCCTTGTGGCGTTTATTCCCCTTGGAAGTTTTACACGTGGTGGTCGCCATCTTGGCCTACACGTGGCTGGGGTTCTAGCCTGGAATCCTAAGCATCGGGTTTTTCCTTTTGCTGATTTGTATGCCTGAACCTGTGATAAGTAAAGCCTTTTAAAACTGTATCGGATTCCTGAGTGTTCATCCATTCCTCGCCGGCCGGAGGTAGAAGGGAACTTCGCTTCCCGGCACTGTCGGGGACCCGGCGGAGAGCGCCCCGACATTTGGCGTCCCTGGGTGGGCCCCCTGCAATCCCTTAGGTTCATTTTTCTATAAAAGTGTTTATTATATTAGCTTCAAAGCCCAAACATGAATTTCTTATTCATGTTACTTTTTGGGTCCATTGTGGTAGCACTGTTCTGGATCAAGTTAAGATGTAAACATGATGATATGTCTGAAAACACAGAGCCTAGATTATGATGTTCTCATGATAGAGAGCATGTGAAAACAGGGAAGTGAATCAGGAACTGTCATTGAAGGCCTTTCACTAAGATAAACTGAAATTCCTACTCTTGTTTCATGGTTCAATAACAGAACTTGCTCAAAGCCCTGATCGACAGAGAAGTATGTTCTACCCACAGAGAAGCATGGCAAACAATAGAAAAGAATTTTAAAATTATACATAATCTTTCAATAATTAAATATGTAAGCAGTAGGTACAACATGATAGTCATTATCTTTTGGGGGCTGGAAAGATAATACAGGAGAAAAGCATCTGCTTGCACTCAATGTCAGATCAAGCCCAGCACATCTGGTTGCTCAGCATAGCCAGGGGTCACTCAAGCACAGAGCTCCTCCCCCAAAAGACACACAATAATGACTATTTCTTAAAAAATACCTCCGGCCTGTAAGTTTTACATCACTGTTTTCATTATTTCCCTCTTCTCGGTTGACCAAGCTGAAAATCTCAAAGAAATTATTTGCTTCTTCATTTATTGAAGTTTAGAAGAGAAGTTCTTGTTACCTGTTACTTGTTACTAGAAGTAGCAAGGACTTCTAAACACCCACTGCAAAAAAAATGTTATGTCTTTTCATCCCCATCACAAACTGCACTAGCTCATCTCTCACCAAACCAAGTAATAATCTTTCATTTGAAAGAATTTCTGTAACAAAGTGACATCAGTTACACAATAGAAATCAAATTTTCACTCAAAGTATGTCTATATTAAGTACTTTCATTTCAGGGATTTTTACTTCCCCTGTCCTATCATAATTAGAATAACCAAGACAACTGCTCACTAGTGACTATCCTCTTTAGAATTGCCTCTTTGAAGTAAATAATATATAGTTCTGATTACTGACATCCCTAAATGCTAGGTCTACAATATAATATATTACTTTTGGTCACTCTGCTTTTGCATGGACTTATCATATAATTTTTATCCACCTATAGAAAGGCTAGAATACTCAGCTAGTTGTATGCTCAAGACAATGAGGAAAAGATTCAAAGAACAACAAACCAGTCTCTGCTGCAATCAAAGTTGATCTCTAGGCCAGCAAAAGTGTCCATTGTTGTCAAAATAAACTTTCTAAAACACAAATTTGATCATGTTATTCATCAGCTTGAAACCTTTTCTTAGCTCTACAATCATTTAAAATAGAGGCCAAATTTCTCAGTGAGATGTTCAGGGCACTTCATGCAATGATTATCTGCTCTTTGTTCATAATGAATTACTTCCAGTTCTTTGAAATTACAAGCTGAACCCTCTCTCTGCTGTATCACTGTCTATTCTACTCACGAGATAGTTCATCGTCTAGAAAGCTTAATTCATGAGGCAGGTTCTTTGTAAAGTCCTTCTTTACTGCTTTAGCAGTCTTTTAGAAATGGAAACAATTTGGGGGCCAGGACAGGGGTGGCAGGTTTTGGGCCATGCACTGTGATGCTCAGTACTTACTCCTGACCCTCCCCTGAGGGATCACTTCTGGCAGGCTGGGGGATCATGTAGGGAGCCAAGGATCAAACCCAGGTTGGCTGGGTACAAAGCAAGCACCGGACTGCTGTACAATCACTCCAGCCCCTTCCATCTATTTATTCTACACCTTGCTATAAATATATAATGTACTTTCTACTTGTTTCCTACCATTATTCGCTCATCAGAGGAAAAATATTACAAATATTCCTTGACATGGATACTTACTTTCAAACTGTAAATAATATAACTTGACAGATACAATTATATATAACTTGGCAGGTACAATGATATTCTAGTGGCAAAATTTAACAAACATTGCAGATTTTAAAAAAAAGCAAAAGCAATACAAAATTACTGAGTATTTTCTTAGGACTGGCTCAAGCAGATGTAAGGAAAATTTGAAATAATTGTTGTCCATAGTTGTAATTGTGGTGGGTTTGGGATTGATTACTGAACATTTATAAGAGATTAATATGAACATCTTTGCCCAAAAATTGAGATGTCCACTCCATTTAATAAGTTCACAAGTGAAACAATAATACAGATTGCCGAACTTGAATGTAACAACCCAATAAAAAAAAATCATAACTTTAGCAATACTATTCTGAGATATATTTTCTAATAAGCAATATAATTAGTGCTTGCTAAGGCAGCAGGCATGGGGATGGGAGTGGGTAAGAAACAAAGGGATCTTAGTGGTGGTAAGGGCACACTGGGGGTGGGACTAGTGTTGGAATACCAAATGACTGAAAAAACTGTACTGTGAACAAGTTTGCAAATCATAGTGTTTAAATAAAATTAATTTTAAAAACTTCACAATCCACAATTTTGCAATGTTGTTCAGAAATGTGGAGGTTACCTGAATCTAGATTGGATCTAGATTTGTGTGTGTGTGTGTGTGTGTGTGTGTGTGTTTGGGGTGTGGCCACATTCAAACTCTACAATACTGATAAACCAAGTAACACACTACATTGAATGGGATGTAAAATAGAAGGCTGTTGCAGGACACTGCTGCCCAGAGCCTCTACACCTGGCCTGGAGTTGCCTCCTACAGGTCACTTTGTAGATAGGAGGAGGACACTTTGAATGTGGCAGCTTATCTGACCATGTATTCTATACTGGCTGGTATAAATATTCTCTCATGCTGCCACAATCATCGTGGGACTAGCTAGATCTTACCAGTATATTTGCCTGGCCACGTTGGATCTCTAAGTAATTAAACCAGAGAGAAATGCTGTTTGCCTCCAAGCAAGCAAGCATGGCTCCCTGATAACTCAAAGGCTGATAGACAGAACAACCATGAAGTAAAAATGAGATTCTTGTGAAGGCTTGGAGAAATATTAAACTGGCTATAGAACATTCTTTGGTACAGATGCATGCCTTTGTATTGGAAGATATAGTTCCTCTCAGAAGCCCCTCCCCACTGCAGGGACACTTCCAAGGCAGATCTTGGCTTGGCAAGATTAACATCTCAAAGGGCCTAGGTGAGGTCCTGAGAGGAATTACTTGAGGGAATTTGACCCCAGTGGTTTTCTGTTGAAGTGGGAGGTCTGAGTTACAGGGATATAAAACTAGCCTGCTTCCTCTGTCTCTCCTTCCCCCCTTTCTGCTGGCACCGCTTCCTGTCTCCTCTCTGCAGGGCCTTAACACGTGGTGGCAGCCTTCTTGGCCTACACGTGGCTGCAGCCCAGCCAGGAACCCTAAGTTTGGAGTTTTCCTATTGCCAGAACCTGTGTTAAGTAAAACATTTTGAAATTCCGCTGGATTCTTGCGTCTTTCTCCATCCTCTGGCCTCCAATCCCCTGGGACAGAAGGGGATCCCTGACCCTGCTCCTGGATTTCGTGCAGGGTGCCCCAGTGTTTCCGCAGAAGGCAACTGATTTAACAAAATGTAAACACACAATGCCATCCCTGTAACAACTTATTAGTAATTTCTTACACAAGGGCTTAATGGCTCCATGGTGAGACTAAACAATTTTCACTAACTTTCTTCTAAGTAAACACTGTCGGATCATTTTAGCAAATTATTTATAACAAGAAATATAAAATAAATTATTGAGGGTCTCCTATAGGGGCAAGGCTTAAGGGGTGGTTGGGAAGATTGGAAATAATGGTGGTGAAAACTGCAACGATGGTGGGATTGGGGTTGGAATACTGAATATCTGTAACAAAATGTCATGAACAACTTTGTTAAAAAATAAATAAAATGACAAAAAAAGATAACTTTCTGTTTCTAATGGTTCTTTCCATACTTAAAAAAAATGCAATGAGCTTCAAGTGACTTTTTGTAATTTGTTTAAAATAACAAAGTTCAAGATTTGGTGATGAAGTTGAGTCATAATATTTTTTGATGAGGTTTCAATTAAATTTACAATCAATTGCCCACAAACCTGACAAAGATTTAAAAGTAAGGATGAAAGATCACTTCTTTCTTTTCCCTTAGAACTTCTTTTCTATATATGAAAGAAAGCTATGTGTTTCCAATTGGGAGGATAAAAATAATGAGAAACCTGAGAAAATGAAAATTATTGCTTTCTATGACACTAGCGAAAAGTGTAATAGAGCTTTTCATAGAAAAGTCATAGAAAGTTTCACAAGAAAGTTTCACAAGAAAGTTTCACAAGAACCATTTAGATAATGTAACTACACGAAAAAAGTTTTTCAAGCATTTGTAGAGAATCATAACAGAAGGAAAAATACATGTATAGTTGGGAAAGTGAGAGGTATATGGAAAGACTGCTTTGCCTCGACAGTGCAGGTAGAACTAGACTAAACCCTCAAACACCTCCAATTGTAAAACAGAATCAGGCTCCAATTGTAAAATAAAATAGGCTTGATAATTCTGAGCCTGGTAGTATAGTCCTGTGCATTCTTATAATAATTGATTGGGAACTTTCTCATATCTTGAAAAGATATAGGGACTCAGGTTCTGTCAGGACTGCTCACTTCTCACTAGCCTCAACCGATGCCACAATGAGAATGCAGTAAGCAGGTGACTGAGGCAGGGGCTAAGCACTCAACATTGGTAAACTCAATCTAGTTAATAGAGTATGACTTTCAGGAATAACAGCTCAAATCATGGCTGTACATCTTTTCTCTTGCACTTCTTGTCATGGGACTCTTTGTTGGTAGCAAAGATGAAGTAACACTGAAGTAAAAACCTTTAGTGCCACAGGGCCACTGAGGACTCCTCAAGTGTAACACTGAAAACCCCAAGCAGTGTCCAGTACCCTGATAGTTCTCAGTACTGCAAGTTAGATCAGCACGACAACAGTACGTGATCATCTAAGTATAGTCACGAGTGGCCCCTGGAGTCTCTGAAACTGCTAGGGCAGACTGACACATCCCACCTATCCAAAACTATGTGTTAAGTTTCTGGCATACATTTATCTCCGACTGGAGATAATATTATCACCTAGAAAACTAGCTATAATTGCTAAAGATATTATTGCTGCACGTATAGTCCGATCACGAAGGGGACGGACTGGATGACAGGGAAGACGTGGATGAAAGAAAGTTTTCTCTGGATGGCTCATAAAGAGCATTATAAGCTTTTACAGAACACTGAGCAAGGAACAAAGATTGGAAAACACAGCTATATGTTTTGACTTACTGTGACAAAGAGCTTTCCAACACCAACATCAAATATAATGCCTGTCATTTACTGTACTTTGCTACATACCAGTTATAATCTATATTTTTTTTCATTAAATCTTCAAAGCAGCCCTTTGTGTATGGCTCTGTAATGACCCATTGGGGAGAAAGAAATTGGCACCAGAAAGTTAACTAAATTGCCTCATATCACACTTGAAACCCCTGTGCAGATTTCATGCTGGAAGCCCAATTTTAGTAACCATGTCATGCTGTGGGTACCTCAAATGGTAAGACATAGTCAACACTGGATCAGGTAATTCACAAAACTGTGTACTGAATTTTGTCCACATTAATGACTTCTCTGTATACTAGCCACATACAAAGATACATATACATGTTTTTGCTGATTGGATTAATGGTCCTTAGAAAGAAAATTAAAGACATGTATTTAATTAGCATCTTTTCTTTGTGCAACATTGAATTGCCCCTTACAGTTTGGTGTGATCATTCACATAAAATAGATGTAAATTATGGTAGAGCAAAAATGAGGAAAAGAAGGCTCTTTTGACAGTCTTCTGATAAAACATGATATTATATACATGACATGTGATTGATTTTTAATATGGAAATATAAATATATTTGAGAGACAAACATAAGGACTGAGAATTATATTAACCCAATGTCAGTGTCTTGTTGACATTGGGAAGGAAGGCGGTTCTAGCCCTGGCCTGTCATCTCAATAGAGCCTCACAAGAAGCCAGAGGAACCCCCGCACCATGAGGGCAGCCATTTTCAACATCCAGACTCCACAGCCTATCAGAACTCCACTCAAGAGAAAAGCTGATCTCTCCCGTTGCATATGGCGCAAAGCAGCCATGCAGTTCATCGATAAATGCATGAACTGAGAGCCTACCTACTACCGAGAGTATCCCACCCACACAGCAGAGCCTGGCATGCTACCCGTGTCATATTTGATATGCCAAAACAATAACAATTATAGACCACATTCCCATGACCTGAACGAATGGTTTGAGGCTCTTTGTGTTCCTGGAGCGAGCAGATGCCCTTGGGCTACGCCAGCACGCTCCAGGGACATATGGAGATGTTACTGGTGCCTGCTCCAGCAAATCGATGAACATGGGAAGACAAGTAATACAAGTCATTGTCTTATAAAATCAGCAATTTTAATGTTCAACTTATAACTGTTTTTAGCACCAATTTGTTGCTTTTTCAAAATCAGAATTAGCTGAATGCCAGAATATAACACCTAGCATTGATTATATTCTCACATAATTAAGAAAGAAAATCACCATGTGATCTAATGGAACATCAATGAGATTAAGATCAGTGGAATCAAGGGAAATCAATGAAATCAAACTATAATCATAGGAAAGAGCTTTAGGTAGAAGGAAGCTGCAGTGAAGTGTATCACTCACTGCTCAGTCCTGGATTTTAGTGTTCAGGGTTATGAACACCAAGGACATCCAATGAGAAGAAAAAAAGGCTTGTAAGTCACAAGGAAAGGCATAATGGGAAAATAAGATGAAAGATAATGTTGCCTCTATAACCAAAACCTTAATGTATGAGTTTCCCTTATTGTTTCTCAACTTTTTTTGTAATGTAGTTGCTGCCTAGCTAATCCAAAATACATTATTTTACAGCAGTATACATTTTCAGAGCTGTCATGAGTATCTTAGTAGCTAAGAGTAGACATTCCAAGAGAACATAAATTTTTTGTCTGAGCTCAATAATACAAATGTACTATGTGAGATTAGCTGCACAAGCTTTTCTTTCCATAAAGTTATCAAGGAACAAAAAAACTCCTGAGTTTGTGACAGTGTTACATAATTACATTTGCAGCATTTCTTGCATCATCAGCACTTTCCAAATGAATAATGGAATTCAGTTTAAAGAGCAGTTCTTTACAACATTCTCACCGATAATTAGTAGATTGAGGAAAAATCAGGATTTAGAATCATCTTACAATATGTGCCTTAGATGCAACCAGAGAATTTAACCTCCCTTCATCCCTTCATTCCAATGTGCCAGGAAAGTGTCACTCAACAGAATAGTTTGAGCTAAGTATAGGAACTGCTTAAGAATAAGTCTGAAAATTGAAGAATGATCAATACTCAAAATATACGTCTTTGTATATATAAAAATCTACAAAAAACAGGGCCTTTCTAACTATATCTCTTTTCATCTATTCTAGATTAAAATAAATAATGCCCTCTTGAATTTTTTAAATCACAGTATAAAACCCAGATATTGATATATTGATAATTGGCCTATAATATTAAGAACAGTATCATATAAGTAGTAGTGTAAATATGTAGACCTTAGTGTAAGTATATAGATTGTAGAAAATGCAAATGTTAGCAGATAGTGCAGTGGTTATGGTGCATGATTGGCGTGTACCCAACATAGTTTCTGTCCCTTGAGCATCACCAGGTACAGCACTGAAGGCCCCTGAGCATAGCAGAGTGTGGCCCTAGAGGCTCTATGCACCACTGGGTAACTACAGGTAGCTCCTGGTACAAGACCCAAGAAGCACCACATCCTTTTGTCCTTGAATCGACCCAACAGTCGGTTACCTAAGACATGCCCCTAAATCGCCAAAACACCTCTTGGGAGATGCCCCAGTATAAATAAAAGCATAATTTAAATATAATTAATACAATTTAATTTATTAAGGATATGAAACATTTACTTTCATAATGTTATTACTATGCTTAATGATGACAAGAAGGCTGAGTATATTTTTTAAATAGTAGTATAATGTTTCATGATGTTAATAAACACAAGACAATTTCTACCTTTACTTAGATACTGGATTTTGCTTCTCATAACCAAAATTATATCTCACAGAAATTTATCAATCCCAATGAAAGAGATGTATCACTGGTTATGTTTTTCTACACTGTAAATTCTTAAATAATTTAGTCATATACCATCACTAGAAAGTATTATTATAGGTCAGGAAAATAGCTCACAAGACTGGAGCATATTCATGGAATTAGCAAGGCTGAGTGCTATACTCAGCCCCACATAGGTCTCCTAACATTGCCATATATGACCCTCAAGACCACCAGTAACACTGGGCCCAAGCACTGAACCAGTAGACCTGCACAAATAAACTGAGTAATACTGATGATGGCCCAGGCATCCCATGAACATCAATGGGAAGTCCTCCAAATCTGAAGTGGTCTTATTGATAATGATGTAATTGTAGTGCAATGCTTTGCATCTATAAATACACAAAATCGTGTTTATTTATTTTCTCCATCTCATCATTCTATTTTAAAATGTTTTGGGGTGTAGACAACATTAACACTAACTTTAAAAACATCAGTACAGCCAATGGCAATGCCCAACCAGGCCAATAGGAGCAATGGAATACATCCCTGTGGGGTTATGAATGACCACAAATTATGAAAGACTACAGGAGAGAAAACAGGAGCCATATGTCCAAAAAAGACAAAGTTCCAAAATTTACATGCAAATGGATGGACATGGAGATTATCACGCTGAGTGAAATTAGTCAGAATGGAAAGGACAGATATAGAATGACTGCTTTCATTAGTGGTATATAAATATATACTAGTGCTCTAATAATTGTGGGTAATGTTAATCCGCCAAACATGGAACTAAACATGGAATGTACACAAAGGGATTTACATGATAATCCCTAGATGTCTGTAGGGTAAACCACAATGTATGTGTGTGTGTGTGTGTGTGTGTGTGTGAGAGAGAGAGAGAGAGAGAGAGAGAGAGAGAGAGAGAGAGATAAAAGACTAGTGCCTGCCACAGAAGCAGGTGGGGGATGGAGGAGGGAATCAGGGACATTGGTGGCGGGAATAGGGCACTGGTGTAGGGATGGGTGCTCAAAAAAATGTATGACTGAAACTCAATTACGAACATCTTTTTAATTGTATATCGCACGGTGGTGTAATAAAAAAAATTTTTTTTAAATACAGGAGCTATAGCTGCTCACTGAAGACAATACAGGTGAAACATGAGAGACTTTGACCCAACCCTGACCCAGGAAGCTTCAGATTAGTGAGTGGCCAAAATCTCACACCTCAGACAATGGAGCACTACGAACTATGAAAATCTGAGGCTACTCAGTTTTATTTATTTTGGGTTTTCTCTAATTTTTTTTTTTTTGCTTTTTGGTTCACACCCAGTGATACTCAAGGGTTACTCTTGGCTCTTCACTCAGGATGTACTCCTGGCAGTGCTTGGAGGGACCCTATAGGATACCGAGGATCGAACCCGGTTTGGCCACATGCAAGGCAAAGGCCCTCCCTGTGTACTATCACTCTGGCCCCCTCAGTTTTGTCAGTGGAGGGTCACAAGAGTTCAGGAGATCCTCAACTACATTCAGACTTTTTCACTCTGCCTGAAGATGATTATAGAACAACAGTGTTACTGATGTTTAGTGGTGCCTATATTACAAGTCTGAGAATTACATTTGGACTATAGATAATCTTAAACTTGAAAATAACCTGATAGAAAAAGTTACAAATAAAAACAAACCATTTAAATAGAAGGTCTCAGCCACAGAATGGATGAAGCTAGCACCAAATCAGTAACCTCTAAGTTACAGTCCACAGTTCCTAAAACAAAGAAGCAAGAGAAAAAAAAGATAGAGGAAAACAAAAATGAGGAGAATGTAGGTGATATTGTTGGCAATATTAGGTGGAATAACCCCAGAATTGAGAAATTCCAAAAGGAGAGGAAACAAAGAAAGAGAGAGAATGACTAGTTGAAGAAATAATACCTGAGAATATTCCAGTCTGAAAGGGAGACTGGAATACCATTTTTCAACCTTTGACTCTGAGACTTTGTTTATCATTAGAATTCAGGTGTGTCTGTCATGAGCAGTAGAAAGTTGAATTGTGTTTCCTGAACCATACAGCAACTGAGCACCCTTTGATAGGACAGCTCAGTTTAATGACATTCAGAGAAAGTACTGATATAAGGAATTTGCTGCCATCTATCCACGAGGTCGAGAGACTCACAGACATGGGGCAGAGCTGCTACTTGCTCTCCCTGTCCCCAGCTGGTCAAGAGGTGCCCAGAAGGGATGGCAGGTTCTAGCCCTGGCCTGCCACCCCAGCAGAGCCTCGCAACAAGCCAGAAGACCCCCCTCCCCACTCCATGAGGGCCTCCATTTTCCACATCCGGACTTCTCTCTTGTCAGAACTCCACCCAGCAGACCAGCCTATCACAGCCTGACTCGCTGAGGCCGCAAGCGCTTCATCAATAAATTCTGGACGTAGAGATGACTACAAGAGTATGCTATCTGCACGGCAGAGCCTGGCAAGCTACCCGTGTTGTATTTGATATGCCAAATACCAGTAACAATTATAGACCTCATTCCAGAATGGATTGAGGCTCTTTATGTTCCTGGAGCAAGCAGATGCCCTTGGGCTCTACTAGCATGAGGCAGGACATAAAGGAGATGTTACTAGGGCCCACGCGAGCAAATCGGTGATGAACGGGAAGACAGTGATACAGTGATCCACGAGGTCACCTATGCCATCTGATCTTTGTTTTTTATATGAGGCTATTCAGTATCCCTAACAAAGGTGGCTTGGATGCTACAATCTCACTAAGTGCTGCTTAAGAATTCTTTTATTTCTCCTTCCAGCATGAGTGATAACCTTGAAAGGTAGAAACTTCCTGGTTAGAGGTACTTTTTATTAGCAAACTTGTATATATCTATACATATTGTCAAGATTGCCAACCTATTCAAAGCATTATATAGATTCAGTTCAAGTTATATATTCATCAATTAAGTTTTCATACATATCCTAGAGGCAAGAAAGCTTCTCAGTGATGGAGCAGACACTTCGTCTGTCTGAGTCTAGTCTCAGCACCATACATATACAGAGTTAATGTCAGTACTTTTTAAGTACTCATATAAAACCATAAAACAGTAGAAGAATGGAATTATATTTAGTTATAATAATTATATAAAGTATTTGTATAGAAAATAAGCAAGTTTATATTACATAAACTTTGTTTTATTGTTTCTGAGGAGAAAATACAGAAAAGTTGATAGTAATCAGTCATATTAGTTATCTTATTTATGAATGATTTTATTACTGTATTATGTACTATTTATCAACTTATTTTCTTTTTTAGAAATACACTCAGGTTCCTGGTGAATAATTAATTCTTATTCTGATATACTTGATCCAAACTAATATTTAATGCCTATATTTCTGCCATGAAAGGTTATTTGAGGAAAGTTTAATTGCCTTAGTAATACATGGTATTATATTTCTTTTTATTTCACTTGTAAGATGACAGACTTTTTTCTCCTTTTGTATAACAATGAACCATTTGTTTTGCTAAAAAAGTTTTATCAGGAACATCATTCAAAGTTCTATTCATCTGACTTTTAAACCTTTAATCATATCACAGTGGTGATTTTAGGTGACTGTGAGATTGAACAATTATATTGCATCATTTAAAAGGAAAACTGTTTTATCCATTTGCCTTTCCAGTATAACCAAATAGAATTGTAGCAACTTGCATTGAACAAACCTTTAAAAGACATTTATTTCATTTCACTTATCAGGAAAGTCAATTCTGCACACCACAAGGCCAAAGTGATTGATTGGTTGATAAAAGCTTTGTTACTTTCACTAGAATGCTTTCATTCCTGTTTCCTAGATAATCTTATATATGAAAGTGTGACTCAAATAGAATTGACACTGAAGGATAAACCCAAGGAGAAAAATAGCCAGACAGTTTTGAATATGTGTTTGTAACCGGTGAACAAGGAAAGACATTTATGTATCCTGCATTATTTTTCTGAAAATAAATCACTTGATCACTTTACATCCCGTTATTCGTCGATTTGCATGAGTGGGCGCCAATAACATTCCCATTTGACGTTATGGCGTGCCAGTGTAGCCCACTGGAATCTTCTTGCTCCAGGAATAAATACTAGATATAATGATTTTATTTCTATATAAAGAGAGCCAGAGAAATAGTACAGAAATTAAGGTGCTTGCCTTGCATGTATCCAACCCGGATCAAAACTCCAGAGGTCATTCAGAGCCAGGAACCACCGCAATGTGTGGTCCAAAAACCACAATAAAAAAAAAAAAGAAATGAAGAAGGAAATTCACAGACAAGATTCTATTTTCAATGGAAAGGAAATAATAACAATTTCTCTAAATGTTGGAAAAAATAATGGATCAAGAAAGAAATAATAAAATAGATTTGTACACAGAAGAGTTTTGCATAACGCAGCAATACTCATGTAACTATGACCATTCCTAAAGTAACTCCTTTTTATTTCTGATTTCCATGTCAATACAAAAATAGGAACTTAGTGAAAAGTCGATACAAGTCCAAAATCAAAACAAAATAATAATATTACAAAGGTGGATATTTGATTACACAAAATTGCAGTATAAACTCTTTTAAATCAAAACAGAGATTACCCACTTTTATGGGGGAGGGGTGGGAAAGAAACAAGTCAAAGCTGAGAAAGTAATGTTGAATCAGACATGCAAAAACTAAAAAAAATAAAATACTGCAAAAAAGGAAGCTAGCAATCCCCACACACAAACTCCACTATAGTGAGAGGTCTGGTTCCACAACTCAGGAAATTATAGACAGGTCCACCTAATTTCACACTATTAGGTGCACAGGAAAATGTTTTTAATAATACCATTGTAAGGATGTTTAATGAGATAAAAGAAACAATAGTCCCTAGGTGGCAGAGCCAGCAATGCAGAAGAACAAATGAATGTTGAAATGAGAAATGAAAATGAGAAATGAAAAGCATGGTTGGTGATTTTGAAAGAACAGCTGAGTAAAAGATCCAAGCTACCCGAAGAGAAGAAACAGCTAAAACAGCCAAAAAGAAAAAAAAAGGTATAAGACAGTCTGAAATAAATGAAACCACACCAGACAACACAGGATGAGCTCAAGAGGTACCATCAGAATCCCTGAAGAACAGGAAGGAAATTCGGATAAACAATGTTTAAGTAAGAACATAGAGAGGGATTTCCTACACGTGTTAATAACAGGCACCAAGATCGAAGAGGTCAAAAGCATTACATGGAAAACAGGTCCAATTAGGAAAACTCCAAGACACAAAGCCAATGAAAAATTTCAAAGATAGAGACAGAATTGAGGACAGCAAGATCAATAAATCAACTTAAAAACAAAGGAGATCCAATGTGATTCACAGCCAATCTATCAAATGACACTGTGAGCCAGAAGGTACATAGAGAATATAGAATAAAAACTCAACAAAATGAACATTTGACAAGGCATACTTTATAAAGCTAGATTACCATTCTGATATTTCCGTCATATCTGAATGAGTCTGCCTGAGTAAAGTATTCTTGATGAGGGGTTCCTTCATTTCATTAAGTTTCGTCACTATATTCCACCACTATCTTCTGCGGGGAGGTGGGGCGGGCGGAGAGAAGGGGTTGGTTCATCTGTTAAATCTGCTCTATTTAAATCAAATTCAGATTTGAAGGAACAAATAAAGCCTCTGGGATAGGGAACAGATTGAGAATTAGAGGTTGTTGGATGACAGGCCTAGCTAGCTTGGGAGCTTTGCTGTTTTATCCACTCACAGTTTAATCTATGTATATGTTCTTAAACCAGGATTCATACTAATGAGATTTCTCTTCTATGTAAACACTGATGGAGAGTGTGGCAGTTATGGAAGTCACTTTGACTCTGAGTAATGAATTATCATTATATATCTACTATGACGTCTATGTTATCTAGTTTGGGCAGTTTCCCCTTTATACCCACTGGTCCCAGCGTGGGACAGTTAGAATTTACCAAGAGATTACCACCCTGGCTATGTTGAGACTATTGTTTAAGATTATAGGAAGGACCATACTAGTTTGCCCTCAAGCAGGCAAGCAGGACCCTTTCAGTACACAGAGAACAAGATACTCAGAATCACCCTGGTGCAGATAATAAATAAGAAGGGCCTTGTGGTACCATCCTCATGAAATTAAGATGTATTACTTTATATCATCCCCCTCTCTCTCCAGTGTTTCACATAAGAAATAATCTTGGAAGAAGGGATTAGTCCTTGGCATAATCATTTGTTTAGACCTGTAGTAGTGTGTGGCACCACACTTCTATACTCTTCTACTCTCTAGAAGCTCTTTAGTTGATGTTTGTTGACAGGACCATCCCTGAATTTAGGATTACTTTTGTGTATATTAGGATTACTTTTGTTTATATAAGGGGACAAATTTGAGGTACTGCATCCACGTTGGTGGGACTCTCTCTTGTGGGATCCTCTTTGGTGGGAGACTGGGGTCCTCATGTATAGTCTAAGTTCTGACCAGAGCTAGAGGTCTTCCATTATATTGAATTATGGGGGTAGAGCTTGTTGTACCTGTTCCAAAACTCTTTTGGAACTGCGCCAGAATCGTGAGTTTTCCCCTGCGGCCTCTGGAGGTAGAAGAGAACTTCTGTCCTGATACTGTTGGGGATCCCAGCAGCTCCCCGACAATATATGATTCCTGATTTTCTTTGGGAAACATACGCAGTGTCAAGGGTGGAGCCAAGGCCGACTATGTTTAAGGCAAGCATCTTAACCTCTGTATTATCTAGCCCTAGAAGAAAAATAATTTTAGAGGGAAACTTGGTCTTATAATAAGCAAATCAAATATTTGAAGATCTATAAGGACAGAATTACCTAAGGGACAGGACAAAGTACTCATAAAATGTGTGAGTCAATGACCTCATTATATCTCACGTCTTGTTTCTCACCTCACCTTTTAGGCTCCAATTTATCCATTAATTAGAGCATTATTTAAAAAGAAATTCTAATATGTGCAGACTCAGCTTGAAAGTTTTTAATAATTCCATATTCCCATAAGATAAAATTCAATATTCTTAACCTTAATATTTGAAATCAATATTCTTATTCTAAATAGCAACCTAAACTTACCCTCCATTTTCTGACACCTTTCTGTGCCCATAGTTGGGCAACCTTGTTTTTCCATTTCCAGTCAAATCTACTCCACCAAATCTGCACTGTTGGTCAAGTGGAGAACGCATCACTGTGAATCCTGACACTAGGCTTTCTTTGGCAATGCCGCATATCATTAGCAACTCTTTGTCCTTCACAGTCATGTTTCCAGTTGTCATCTCTAGCATTCTGAGTTTCCCCTGATTTCTTAATTCATACACTTTAACTCTGATAGATTGCCTTCCTGATATGATCAATAATTTTAAGTTTGGTCCTTTCCCATATGTTTTTTATTTAAATATAATTTGAGAGTAATGTAACACTCTCGATTAAACTCTTAACTGGTCACAGATGTCCAATTTCTAAAATGTTTACAATTTTATATTTCCTTTGCCACAGGACTTTTGTCTCCACTCCCTGTTTTGTGAGATGAAGACATGCAATTCAACCTGTTTCCAAGAAGGCTGAAAATAAGAAATTAAAATGGACATATGGGAAGATGTCTTAAGTTGAGATAAGAAGAGTGCCAAAAATATCTTAGCAGTCATAAATAACTTTGTAAATAATGGTGCCTTAAAATAACTACGTTAAAAATCATAAAGAATTAGAAAAAGTCTTAGTATACTTTCATAATAGTATATTTTGATATTAAAAATCACTTATCACTTACCTTCCTGTTGCTCTTCAATTTGCTCCAGCAGGCACCAGTAACATCTTCATTTGTCCGTCATATGTAATTGTAGCCCAATGGCATCTGCTCACTCCAGGAACATGAAGAACCTCAAACCGTTCATTCAGGTTTTTGACAAAGACGTCTGACCATCTCATAGGTGGGCAGCCGCGCTTTCTTTTGACGTCCTGTGGAATCCAGTTGGTAACAGCTGTAGTCCAGCGGTTGTCCCTAAATCACATTACATGTCTGGCTCATCTGATTTTCATCATCTGGCAAACAAGACAACATCCTTGATTCTTGATCATCGACAGAGGTCAGAACTCTGGATTCCTTCTCTCACTTGAGCAAAGCATCATACTCCAAGCATGACTCTTTTGATTCCTCTTTGGACTACCCAAATAGCCGAATAGTGTTCTCATTCTGTTTTCAGAGAGCCCAAGTCTCTGAGGCGTATGTTAGTGCATGAAGAATGGTGGAGTCAAAAAGTTGTGCCCGAAGTCAGAGGCTCTTCGTCTTCTTTACCAACCACTTCCTCGATGCTTGTGAAGGTGTTCCTCACTGCTCTCTTCTTCTTGTGTAGGTCTGGTGCTAGGTCGTTTGTCATGTTGAGTTCTCAACCTAGGTACACATAACTGTTACATTCGGAAATGTTCATTCCATTGGGAGCAAATGGAGCATCAGGAACTAGTTCATTTCTCATGAACATTGTCTTCTTGAAATTCAGCTGCAGTCCAACCTTTCCACCCTCACGGTCGAATTGGCTGATATTTGGTGTATTAATTAGAATGATGTTATCAGCAAAGCAGAGGTGGTGCAGTTGCCGACCATCTATCTTCACTCCCATTCCTTCCCATTCCAGTCATTGCATGACGTTCGCGGTGGCACTGAAGAGTTTTGGTGAAATGGTAACCTGTCAAACCCCTCCTTTACGCTGATGACCACTTTCTTGTAGAATTGAGAGATCCTGGTAGTGAATCCATAATACAGGTCATGAAGATATTGATGTACTAAGTTTGAACACCCTGTTTGATGTTAAAAAAAGTAAATTTTATGTGAGGCAATGAATAAAATATATTTATTTACTTACTATGTTAATATTCATGAAAAACATACATTTTTTGACTGTGGGAGTGTATAACTAAGATGATAAAATAGTTCTCATTGTCTTGCTGCTGTTAGGAAAATGCAATTTCCTTGCTCATTACAACAGCCCAGGGGTCAAGGGGATTCAAGCAAATTGATAGTGTAAAGAAGTGGTATAGCTAAATATCCATATCACAGAGTCAACAATATTGAAATCATGAGACACAAGCTTTAACAACCAAATTTTAAAAGGTACCTGTCAAGATGGCAGGCTAGACATAGGGGTAAGGGAAGGAACTTCAGAGATTCAGGGAGGGAATTTGATACTCGTGGAAATTGATGCAGGAATATTGTATTTCTAAAACTCAACTATGAATAACTTTGTAAACCATAGTTCTTTAACAAAACAACTTATTCAAAAAAGTTTACATATTACCATACTAAATGCAGCAATTCTTTTAGCCTGCCTTTTTTTCAAACATAGTCTAGAAATCAGCAAAAGAAATACATATAAATATTATAAAATTATATTCAGCTTATGCAATTGGGAGAGACAGTAGAATTGCTTAGGGAAATGTGACAACAGACTAATAAAAGTGGCAATCACATGAAGAATTTAGAAAAGAAAGGCAGTAAGAAAGTGATATACATTTTTATTTCACTGGTCCTTAATAACAGCTCCTGATAAGGAATACAACGTTACTATATTAGTAATTTCCACACTTCTAAAAATTGCAGACCTGCATTATCATCTAATTTCACAGTTAAATGTGTAAAAGTGAACTTTCCTTAACGAGTTTTCAGGGAGATGGTGCTAAAACTATCTTTGGAGGACTGTAACATGATAGCATTGTGACTTTACTTGATATTTGCTTTATTTTAAACTTGAACAGAGATGAAGGAGAAAGACAAAATAGTGAAGTTTAATGAAAAGAGAAAGACAAACTGTAATAAAGAAGTAATATACAATTGTCAACATAAGTAACGAGAGATCAAGCTGAGAGAGAGAGAGGGAGTTTTAAGAAGTATATTTTTTATGATGAAATCTCAGAATTAGCACTTGGAATGGGATGGGAAAAGAAGAAAGTTTTAGCATAGAGAGTTTTAAGGGAGCTTTAACTGTTGCACAATCAAAACAATGGACAAACTGATCTGGGAGGCTGAGATAGTCTTTAAAAGATTCTCCCATCTGAAAGCTTGAATTATCACTCCCAAAGCCCTGTACCCACATAAATCACAGATTGGAATGCAGGCTGCCTTAGCAAAGTGGTATCATTGTGTCAAGAAAGGATGAAGCAGAGAACTGAGGCTGGAGCAGACACCAGTCTTAACCACTGAGAAAAAACCTCTGTGCTACCGAAAGGGGAACCTGATGGTGTACGACAGGGTATAATAATGCTGATTGGCCTTGGATCGCTAAGATCCACTTCACCGTATACATTCTGGAAACAACTCCCTTAGCATTCTAATAATGTTTAGTTTCTCAGAGTTGATACCGAAGGGAAAGATTTGTGACCTAAACCACATAAGCTGTGTCCTTCTCCCTCCTATCCAGCCTTGGCTACTACTCGCCTTCAGCTGGTGAGCGTTATAATCCCCAAATTCATCACAGCATCTTCTTTCTCAGATGGCACCAAGAGTGACAAGAAGTTAGTTTTGTTCACAATTTTCTCCCCTAAGTGTTCAAGGATTAGCGCAATGTCACTGATGGAAATGTGCATTTTCACCACTGAATCACATTCTGCTTGTACTACTAGGACTATAGTTTACGTAATTTTAAAGAAGAATGCCAGAGGCCTAATTCTAGGCTACTGGTCTCATTGGGGAGTGAATTTTCCACCAGAGGACATTTAGCAACATTTATGTTATCACATTCGGGTAGAGGAAATGCTACTGAACCTAATGGGTAGCGTCTGAGATGTTTCTAAATATTCTACACAGAATACCCTGCAGAACTGCAGTGAAGAATTTTCCAGCCTGAATATCATGTGCTGAAGTACAGAAAGCCTGATCTCGGTACCAAGTGCTACCTTAGGGACTGGGCTTATGAATATAGACTAAACAAAATGAAGTGCATTCTTCCTCTCAAAGGAAACAACTGTAACCTTAGCTTACAATTAATAAAATATATGTGTGGGCGGAACGATAGCACAGCAGGTAGGGCTTTTGCTTTACATGCAGCCAACCCGGGTTCGATCCCCAGCATCCCATCTAGTACACCAAGCACTGCCAGGAGTAATTCCTGAGTGAGGAGCCAGGAGTAGCCCCTGAGCATCACTGGATGTGGCCCCAAAGAAATATATATATATATATATTATATTTATATATACATGTATATATGTACATATATATGTACATGAAGTTGAAAATGATTAACAATGATGAAAGAACATTACCTAAAATTTTATCTAAAAATATTTTATTGTAGATATGACAAGGCAAATTGACAAGGCAAAATATCAGTTATGCCAGATAGCAAGGTAGAATTAAAACCACCATGAATGTTGCTTTAGTCTCCAATTCTACACTCTTTGATAGTTACACAGTAACTTTTTGTTATGGCTGAAACTCTATAGTGTCTTTTGAAGTCCTTTGCTTTCTTGGGGATAAATATTGGACAACATATTGTTGCTCTTACCACTTAGGCTCTTTAATGGATTCAAATGAAATAATTTCTGGAACATGCTGAACTGTAGTTCTTGTAGTTGCAGCCTTTTCATCTCTACTCTCATGTTCCATTCACCAATAAATGCTCTTAGCCTGACTTTTTGCTTTGTGTTTCAAGTACACAAATGTACACTGAACATCTGCTCCACTCTAAAACTATTCTCTGATGATATAACAGCTTACAGAGGAACTACCATTACTGAGATTCCTCTCAGCCGTTCAACAGAGTACTTTCAATAAGCAAAATTATAAGTTGTTGTTACCATAAGGAGCAATACTTCTGCAGATAAATATATAAAGATAATGGAAATCTTCTGTGTCTATTATGCCATTCATTAGTAGTAAACATTCTCAATACCACATTGATGACATTTTAAGCACAAAAATAAGGAGAAGCATAACCGCAAGAATGTTTATTACAAGATTCACCATATACACTATGCCCAGTGTTATTTATAATAATTACTGAATCAGAACATAATTCTACATTATATTTACATAAGAAATGTTTCATGCATGCAAAATAAATAATTCTTATATTTCTGAGGTAAAAGTATAATGAAGTTTGTTTATAAGTAGCATACTTATATATTTATTTTTATTATATTTTTGGGGGGTCGCACCCGGTGATGCTCGGGGTTACTCCTGGCTCTGCACTCAGGAATTACTCCTGGTGGTGCTCAAGGGACCATATGGGATGCCGGGGATCGAACTCGGGCCAGCATAGGCCGGCCATGTGCAAGGCAAATGCCCTACCCACTGGGCTATTGCTCTGGCCCCAATACTTATATATTTAACATAAAAAGTTTATATTTAATATAAATTTAATTTATATTAAATATAAACTTTTATATTAAATAACAGATTAATTTGCACTCAGGTCTTTTTGTTTGTTTTTGTTTTTGGGGCAACACCCAGCAATATTCAGCAATTACTGTTGGCTATGCAATCAGGAATCAATGCTGGTGGTGTTCAGGGAACCATATGGGATGCCAGGGATCAAACCCAGCTCAACTACATGCAAGGCAAGCAACATACCCGCTATAGGATCTCTCTGACCCCTGTACACAGTGGTATTTTAATTTTATGAAATGTAGGGTATATTATAACACATTAGGTTTATACACAAATAATCTGTACCCAGTATATACACTTTGTTAAACTGATAATAAACATGTGAATTATTAAAACTCTTATAAATTTTTAAGAAGTACCAAGCTTTTTAAAACACAAGAGAAATAAAAGAGCAATTCCCCCTTCCAATTCAGATAACACTAGCTCTTGTTTTCATTTTGATGAATTCCCTATGATGATGCTAACTAAAATGATAATAGGATACCTTAAAATAAGCTACTCAAGTTGTAATTGAAAGAATAGGTTCACTTGATCACTTGATCACTTGAATCCCGTTATTCATCGATTTGCTCGAGCGGGCACCAGTAACATTTCCATTGGACCCTATCACGTGCCAATGTAGCCCAGTGGCATCTGGTTGATTCAGGAATATGAAGAGCCTCAAACCATTCCTTCAGGGTCTTTACAAAGAAGTCTGACCATCTTGTAGGTGGGCGGCCACGTGATCTTTTTGACATCCCGTGGGATCCAGTCGGTAATGGCTCTAGTCCAGCGGTTGTCTCCAAATCGCATTACATGTCCAGCCCATCTGATTTTTGATGCCTGGGCAAAAGAGACAGCATCCCTGATTCTGGAATAGTGACGAAGGTCAGAACTCCAGATTCCTTCTCTCACTTGAGTGAGGCGTGATATTCCAAACATAGCTCTTTCGATTCCTCTCTGGGAGACCCATAGGTTATCTTAATAATTAAGTTCCTCAGATACATCAAAGATATATCTGATTATATCAAACTTGGTCTAGTTTGATATAATCAAATTGCTAAAGAAGGGATCAGAGCAATAGCACAGTGGGTAGGGTGTTTGCCTTGCATGTGGCCAACCTGAGTTTGATTCCCGGTATCCCATATGGTCCCCCGAGCACTGCCAGGAATAATTCCTGAGTACCAAGCCAGAAGTAACCCCTGAGCATTGCTGGGTATGACCCTAAAAGAAAAAAAATGCTAAAGAAGCTTCATCAAAACTATAAGTCATTGAAAGTCAATAAAAGGTTTCATAAGCTACTAATATCTTTCAAGTCGTCACACAATACAGCTTTGAATGTCACCTCTTATAAGATTATTTTAATAATACACATGTTTTAACCCTTAATCCATTAGAATTATATAAATTAGTTTGAGAAAACTTATGATTTTTTCTGATTGAATTGTCAATATTCTTCAATTATTAAGTTTAACATTATTTAGCACATTTGTGTTTAGTTCCATGTAGGGAGCATAAATTATCACATATAAGGAAAGAAGATACAGTTTAGATCCAAAGAAATAGCCCTCTTCCAGAAATGTGTGAGCTCATCTTCATGACTTAGTGGTGTAAAAGGGCAAAGGCAGGGTTTGGGAATGAGAGAACAAAAATCTATATTTATTTAATGTTTAAAAATCTATATATTTGCCATATAGATCAACTGCCCATTTCTATAAAGATTTTAATTCATTCTGGATGTAAATTTACATCTGGATGTAAATTAATTGCAGTTTAAGATTCTTCAAAGGTCGGTATGGTTGTAAGGTATTTGATATATCAGAGAGAAGTCTAGCAATCTCTAAATTATGTATCTTCCAGATTTTACAAATTAACCCAAAGAGATTACCAGTTGCTCATATTAATTACATTTCTTTCACTTTCCACAAATATTTCATCAGTTAACTAGACTATTAAGTTCTCTAACCAAATAGACATAATACATATGTCAGAAAAGACATTTAAAAGATTACTTTATAAACTTTGGTTTTATTCATGGGTGAATCTTTTCTCACCAATTCCTAATCCTTGAATTCTTACTAACCTAAGTTATTTAATTGAATTTCCGAGAATCCTGAACTCCTTAAATTGCTATAACATATTGTTCTTTCTTCTTAGATAAGTGAGGCACAGATATCTCAGGTTTTCATTTTATTCCCGAGTATATATTATGTTAAAAAGCACAATGATTCACTCTTCTACTTGGAAGTCCTACATTTAAATAAAGGGCTAGTATATTGTAAGCACATTTTGTCCCTAAAGAATATTCTGTAGGGTTTCAGGTATACAGTTCCCCTACATTCTTTCCACAATGAGAGAATTAATCGTTTTCATGATATCCATATGAATATGCTGCGTTTATAAGTGAGAAAAGGTTTGGATAGGAGGAAGCCTCTCCACTGATAATCATTACCTAGTAATTATGAGTGGTTACAGATTTCTGGGATTCTTGGCTTGGATAAATGAGCAAAAGATTAGGGAAAACACAGCTGGAATTCTGATTGGATCATCCTCCTTTTGGATCTTTCGTGCGTAATTACATCCCAATTGATAATCATGAGTTAAGCTTCAGACTATATTCAGACAGGTTGCCATTATTACATTTGAATGCCCACTGTGTTTCAGAAAGATAAAAGAAGAGTGCTGCAATTATTCTTTGGCTTCACAGGACATGGCACAGAGGCTCCATCCGTTTCCCAACCCAGTGTTCCAATTCGGTCTCAAGTCTGTAGTGAGGAATCCACAGCTAACCGTTCAGAGGTTAACAACCTAAGAGGCTCACTTAGAACTTGAGAAGTGCTAAGGCAGATATTATTTTTAAGAAAAGAATAAGTGGGAGGCTCTTTTTCATTTCACTTTTTTATATTTTGGTATGATTTGTGTTTTAATTGGGATGACTTTTTTCAATTTTCTGCAGTTAACAGAGGTTATACAGGATTTAAGTGTCATAAGATAGGATTGTCTTTCACTGAAACATTGGTGGTAATTGCTGACTGATGTATTCAGAGATATGAAGCTGTAATTCCAGAATTTGTAGAGCATTTTAAACCAATGAAATGAATACAATTTTTATTTAGAAAAATTAAGTTGCCAGGGCCGGTGAGATAGAATAGTGGACAGTGGACTCACTATGCATATGATGACCTAGTGTTGGTCGCTGGCAACACATATGGTCCCCTCTTCATGGTTTAGTGTGATCTTTGAGCATAGAACCAAGTTAGGCCTGAGAACTATAAACAAATAAAGTTGCCATTATTCAAGTCTTACTGTCTAGTTACCACCACATGGAAAAGTTCAAGATAAACTATTCCAAATATTAAATCACTGCTTTTTATTTTTATAAAATCTCCAACATTTTATCAGCTTAAATCTCATAAGACAAGGTAACTCGAGTCTTAGATATTCTGAATGTTTTATGTGTGTGCCATCACTGACTAGAATAGAATTAGAAAAAATTCATTGGCACCCATAGAGGACATTAACCACACTCTAGGGTATATCTACAAGTTAGATCATCCCACTTATATTTATATTTCTTCACTTGTATCACTTGTCTTCCCATTGTTCATCGATTTGATCAAGCGAATACCAGTAACATCTCCATACATCCTGTCACATGAGAGTGTAGTCCAAGGGCATCTGCTCGCTCCAGGAACATGAAGAGCCTCAAACCATTCCTTCAGGTCATAGGAATGAGGTCTATAATTGTTATTGGCTATTGGCATATCAAATACCACATGAGTAGCTTGCCAGGCTCTGTCATGCAGGTGGGATACTCTTGTAATAGCCTCTCACCTTGTGATTTTATGGATGAACATAATGGTCTTAACTACTGTAGCTTTATGTTAAACCTGAAAATGAGAGTATCCTGGATTCTTACATTGCTTTACTAGTTCTTGCATTTCCACAAGCAATTTTTAATTTTTAATTATATTATTTATAAATAAACAAATATATTTATTTATATTTAAAATTTATATTTATATTATATATAAGAGTTATTTATAACTTTGAAGGTTTTTCTCAAACTACTGCCATAATTTTCAAATGGTCAAGTTGCTTTCATATTCTAACTATGGTTGCTAGGGGATATATCCTATCCATAAATCACTCTCTGATACTAAAATAGTGTTAGAACAACAGTGCTCACCACTAAGCCAGTTTGCCCTGTGCAACCACCCCAATGGACATGATTTTCTTACCTCATTCTTCAGATGATGAGGACCACTGTCAACACAGGTGTTGTCAGTGAACAAGGAATACAGAGAGGCAATTTCATATAATATTCAAGCAAATATTGCCTGCTCTAAAATGCCATAGTTGTTGCCACGTTCCTTGGTCTCACTCGTCCATGCACCCCATTTCCGGTTGGGAGAGTGTAGAAAAGGTCATGTATCAAAAAGAACACAAATTGAATGGGACAGTGATTGATCCTAAAAGGGTCAAAGCCATGAAAATAAACGAACCTGTTTAAAAAAAAGGGTTCGTAGCCTTTCTCTGTTGGCAGAGAGATCTATGGATTTGCAAAGGAATATATTTATGCATACTGATGCATACTGTCTGTTAACAAATACACAGGGTTTTCTGGCAGACTGTCTCCCAATAGTGTTACTATGTAGAATTCCCTAGTGAGACTGTTTTCACATTTCAAATACACAGACACTGCTATCCTAGGTCATTTCTCTGCACATTTCCTTGTTGGCTGCAACTAGCCCAAAATGGAGTCTAATGGACACTGCTTGAAGTTAGACAGAAAACAGGTTTTTCTTGTTTTTCTGTCTGATAAGACCTTGCCATCTTGGGCTAGTCCAGAAGGCTGAATTAGCAACTGTAGCACATTCTTTTGTTCATCTCACCTCACCTTGATAGCACCCCCTGCAGTTTTTTGGCTGCTGGTTGTCTCCCTTCCTATCATCCTTAAATCCTATACAAGGAATGTGAAATGTCTTTGTAATGTGAACTATGCAAACTTAACTGTAAGTTGTATTGCCCTTTGAGATGGTGGAATATAAGGGAGTTGGGGTCCTTGTGGAGGTGGTCAGCTGCCAAGATGAGAACTACTGCCCTTCCAACTGATTATTAAAAATATTAATGGAAATACATCTTGTTCCTGAAGTCTCATCTCTGCGCCTCCGACCCAACAGGACATTCCTGCTTTATTTCTCCAGATACACATGTAGAGAAAATAAGGGAGTACTTTGGTTTTGATGAGGTGAAATCCATAGAACTCCCCATGGACAACAAGACCAATAAGAGGCATGGATTCTGCTTTATAACCTTGAAGGAAGAGGAACCAATGAATAAGATAATGGGCAAGAAATATCACACTGTTGGTGTTCGTAATGTGAAATAAAAATCTCCCTGTTCAAGGAACAGTATCACAGTGGGGATCCAGATGAGGGTTTGCAGGAAGAGCTTGTGGAAGAGTAACTATATCCCTGGCTTGTGGAAGAGTAACTATATCCCTGGTTCCCAGTCAAAACTGGAACCAGGGATATAGTTACTATTGGAATCAAGGCTATGGCAACTATGGACATAACAGCCAAGGTTACAGTGCTTATGGAGGATATAACCATGTTGGTTACAGCAACTATTATGGATCTGGTGATTATAGAAACAAGCAGAGTGGTTATGGCAAAGTGTCCAGGCGAGGTGGTCATCAAAATAGCTACAAACCATACTAAAGTATTCCTTTTTCAACTTATCCCCAACAGGTGGTGAAGCAGTATTTTCCAATTTGAAGATTCATTTGTTGGTGGCTCCTGCCACCTGTTTTATATCAAGTCCCTGAATGGAAGTATGATGTTGGGTCCCTCTGAAGTTTAATTCTGAGTTCTCATTAAAAGAAATTTGCTTTCACTGTTTTATTTCTTAATTGCTATGCTTCAGAATCAATTTGCCCCTTCCCCCAGTATTATAGAGCAAGGGTTGTGTTAAAAGCAGAGTGTGATAGTGTCATGATACAGGAGTGTCTTACTGGTTTTTTTAATCAAACTTTTTGTATAAATAAATAGATAGATAGGTTAATTAATTAATTAATTAATTAAAATGCCATTGCTCCCTGAATTCAGGCATAGGCAGCTACAGTGCTTACAGGCTTGGAAGGTAACAGCGGAGTTGAGGCATGTGCCTCGCATGCAGCCAACCCTGGTTCAATTTCCGACATTTTCCTTCATGTGAATCCCAGCATTAGTATGCAAGCTGAGAAGACATGAAGCTACTTCAGAATAAATTGTCTTTATGATAAGTGCAATTTAGATGTCAGATTTGACACTTTAATTTCATCAATTCCCTTTGAGTAAAAAGGAGAAAGACAAATACCATGATTTCACTCATTTGTGGGATAGAGAGAGGCACAGAATGGGAACACACAAAGCCAAATAAAAACAAACCTCTGGCTTCAGACTGCAGAGCTGAGATCACTCAAGCCAGAAGATAGGAGCTGGCGAAGGACAGGGCAGTGAGAGAGATTTAAAGAAGACCGGTGACCTGCAGTGGAGAGATATTTGGAGCTGGTTGTGGTGCAGCAATATATTTTTTAGATGTGTGTAACTGGACTCCTAAAACATATAATCAAATATCCACAATTTAAAAATAGTTTTTTTATTTGTTTTAAATCATACATTGTCACTTTTACAGCATGCCAATGATAGAAAACATTTCTATTGAAAGGATTCTGTTACATCTTGAATTTTTAGGTCAGAGGGGAATTCAAGGGCCAAATTTCGACTTTGCTTTGATGTACATTTGCATACTCAAGTCAGTAAGAGGGAGTCAAAACGTTTTTCTTTCTCAGACCCAATAGACAAGGGAAAGTGAAACACATTGATTAAAAGATGAAAATACCATTCATTGACATTTCTGTCTCAAGTGACAATTCTTTTTTTTTTTTTTTTATTTTTACAGTTACAAAGATAGACAATTAAAAGTTCATATTTGGGTTTTGGTCATACAGTGTTCCAGCACCCATCCCTCCACCAGTGCCCATCTCCCACCACCAACGTCCCCGGTTCCCTCCCCCTTCCCCAGCCCACCTCCATGGCAGGTTCTTTATTTCTTTCCCTTTCTCTCTCTTTCTCTTTTCCTTCCCTCCAGACTATGGATTACAGAACATACATTAAAAGGTTGTCATGTGTATCCTTTTGCCTCTATTTAATGCTCAGTTCTAGGTTGGCATTAGTACCCTCGACAATTATTAGCACACTGTTCCATTTTCTGTCTTACCTAAACTCTGAGCTCCCACGTTTGTGATAATTTCCTCAAGTGACAATTCTTACTGAACTGACAATTCAGTAAGTACCACCAAAGTATTGGAATGTACCTGAATAAAAAATTTGTATCTGCCTACAATTCTGAATATGTTATAAAAAGTATTAATTTTATTACACTATTCAAATTCATTTATCTTTATACTTTATTCTGTTACATTGGTTGGCACCAATTCCCTTCCAGTATTCCTTCCTTTCTTTCCTTTGAGAACATATCTAAATTCTGGGTGTTGATAGAATGCTGGATAACTGAACAGCATACACTTATAATTCAGTCTCCTCTGCAAAACAAACGTTGGAAGACTTGTCTTCATGTCTCATTAAAAGGCCCCTTCAGTTGAGAGTTTCTACATAGCCTCTATGCCCTATAGTCTTAACAGTGAATCTGTTCTGACTCCTGGGAAACAGTACATGTGCTTTGAGAATCCTCTCACAACTCTGCCCTTTTTGAGTGACTAGCTGCGTCTTGGAATTCTACCACATCTGACTCCTCTGCCCCCAGACTCTCCAAAACACCAGAATCTTCTCCCTCCCACTCTGGAGTTCACTGACATCGACCCACCCTTACTTAGTAAAAGGTTTTTAAATGGAAGGAAATGGAAAAGAAGCTCTCAGAAAAATCTGTGTATCTCTAGCATACTGAGAATTAAACAAGGGTCAGACTCTTAGAAACTCTAATATTTTCTTATCACAAAAAATTATTCTAAGAAGGAAGCTACTCTGAATACTGAACTCTCTCAACGGAAGTTGGGATGGAGCCTAAGGGACATCCTGGTCCAGAGCCACTTGCCTTTTTCCCTGATAGAAATCTTTGTACTACTTTTCCTGCTTCACCTGGCATATTCATAGCATAAAAAGGAACTTTCTTCCAATTGTGGTCATAAAGTGGATGAGCCATCTCTGCATCAACCTCTCTTTTCTTCTATTTCCCATAAAATGTCCCTTTCATAATCTGCAGATATTTGAAGAAGCTTCATATTTTTCTCTATTTTTTTTCAGAAAAGGTTAAGTTAGAAGATGGTGAAGTATAAAACATGGCTCATCCTCTTTCCCTTTTAAAACTGCATCCCGAGACAAGGGTGTAGAATTGGAAAAAGCCACTCCATCTTTGAAGAAAGGGATAATGTACCAATAGAAAAAACTACCAAGGCTGAGCCACTAGAGAGAGGAAAATTTGAGACATAGCCGGCGTATACATGGGACTATTCACTCCAACAGTCAAAATGTCAGACAGTGCACAAGTCATAGTGAATCATAGTGAATCATAGGGACCCTACTAGTGGAAAGGAAAGTATCGGTTTACAGACTATTGATAGATGCTGTTTGTTGTTCCTTTCTCTGGTCCTTCTGACATCAGACTGTGGCCAAAGGAACCACCACCATATTAAGAAATGCATCCCATATGGTCCCCAAGCATAACCAGGAGAGATTTCTAAGTGCAGAGCAAGGACTAAGTTGAAAACAAAACAACTCCTCCCTACACACACACACGGAGAGAAAAAACAGGAAAACAATACCCTGAAATAAATTCCTAAACAAAAATATTTCTAGTAACTTAAAATCAGTAATGAAAATTTTCATCAAAAAAGCAGGAATTTAAGAAAGATGGGTTTAATGAAAAGTAAAATTATTCAACGAAACGAAGTATGATACAGGGATATTTCTTGCAAGGCTCTATTGGGATGGCAGGCCAGGGCTAGAACCCACCTTCCCTCGTGGATGCCTCATGATCAGCCAAGCATAGAGAGAGCCGGTAGCAGCTCTGCCCCATATATATAGTATAGTGGGTATGGAGTAGAGATAGTGCAGGGGGTAGGATAGTTCTCTCAAATGTGACCTTACAAAGTTGGATCCCCATCACCCCATATCCCTTAGTAAAGAGCCAGGAATAAGCCCTGAGCACAGCCCAGGTATGGCCATAAAATAACAAAAATAGATGTTATGGTTATACAAAAGTTCTTTCAAGTTATAAACTGTAACTCTGTGGAAATAGTAATCTTTATTTTATAACGAAGTATTTTATTAACAAAGATGAGAATTACAAAGAATATTGTTATTGTCATCATAATTTTGGGGATATTGGTTTGGTGGGGCCATCCATGGCAGTGCTGAGGAGTTATTGCTAGTGGTACTTGGAGAACCATACACAGTGGTTTTGATCAAACAGAAAACAACGGGATATAAAAGATGTGCTCCAGCCCTCTGAGCCATCACCCTGGAGCTCTGTGTCTTTTGAAACTTGAAAGTAAATGATAGAGTTTAAAGCTGATAAAATGGGTAAGAGACATATGTTCAAAGGCAGAAAGATAAGACTACAAACAAAAATTGTTGGAATATTGTATGACTCAAAGTGAATTATAAATAAATTTCTAAATCATAGTGTCTCAATTAAAATATGATTAAAAAACTTAAGAATAATATACTGTATATTTGTACACCAGATCACCAGATTCACATGCGTTAATATTATAACATTGTTACCTCAATAAGAAAATAGGAAAGTCTGCAGACCCCCCACCTCCACCAACAAGTAAAACTGGAAATGTGAAATAAGTTGCTAACAATATGAAGTCAAGTAAGATAAGAGAAACAGACAATGGATAATGGAAGAGAAGTAAAAGGACATTAAATTCTACCATAAAATTGTCTTTTATGGTAAAGAGTTTATAAGACATCAATGAAATAACAAGAACTAAAATTATAGAAAGTGATAATGATAAAAGTAACTACCTGAACTAAAAAGTAGACTGAAAAAATACAGAATATCAGAAGAGTGCATAGATAAATCTAGAAAAAGAAAATCAGTACAAGTTTATCTCTCTATATTAACAAGAAAAGAATAATGAGATCAAGTGAATGGAAAATACTGACAAGACTACCATGCACAGTACAAGTAATCTGATAAAAATTGGTTCATATACAAAAATAATATAATTGTAGTCACAAATTTCCAATTACATAGGCAGTGTCATTGAGCTAGCTAGGACTAGATAGCCTTTCCTGTATTATTACCCTTTCCTATCATAGTAGGTAAATATTGGACAAGCATGATTTATATTAAATTGAGAAGACAGAAGTGATGCAGTAACCATTACACCTCAGGAAGTCGCTGCTTTTCTATCTTGCACTAAGGGACCTCTGCTCAGCCTGCATCTCCTCAGTCCCTAGCGTAGTCTCTCCTCAGTTTCTCAAAGTCCTAATATAGCTCTCACTCTAGTGCAAAAAAAGAAGGGGGGAACCTGCTTCAGCTTCTTCTATCTTATATTAAGATATTGGAAATGGTAAAAGGCAGGTTTGAGGTGAATATCCTCAAAGTGTGTCCCTCAAGAAAATCCAGAACTTTAGCCAGTGTATAAAGTTCCTGAGCCACTCACTGAAAGGTATGAATGGATCTTCTTTTTCTTGAAGAATGACAGCCCCCAGCTAAAGATTAATTCTGTAAATCTAGCTTTCCTAAAGAAAACTGACAGCTATTTTCCAGGATGACTGTGCCTTGATAAAACTAAAATAAAGAGATTTTTAAAAGGTAATTAGATAATAGCTTTCAAATGAAGATCATTATCTATTAAGTAAAAAAAAACTAACAAACCATGCTCTATACAGCATGGTGGCAAAAGTCATACTGCACTGTATATTTGAAAGTTGTAAAGAAAATAAACAAATACATTAAGTTAAAAGAGTTTCCCTCATGGCAAAAAGATACACTAGCTAACAGTAACATAACCAACAAAATGGTATAAAATGGTATTTGCACTCAACACATCAGATAAAGAGTTGATATCCAAGATATATAAAGTACAAAGCTCAAGAGCAATAACTAAAACTAAATCCCAAAAACTGTCAAAAAATGGGAAGAAAAATTGAATAGACACTCTCTAAAAGACAGACTGATGGTCAACAGGAATATGAAGATGTCGGTCTCATCACTTATTAACAGGGAAATCCAAATTAAGAAGATAACGAGATATCACACACCAACAAGAATAGCACATCTTAAGAAAACACTGTGTTGGTGAGGATGTAGCAAATATGGAACTCTCATGCACTGCTGGTGGGAAAGTTGTCAGATTCAACCCCAGCAAACAATACACAGCTGCCAGAAAAGTAGGAATGGAGCTTCCATCTGATCTAGTAATCCCACTTCAGAGTATCTACCCTTTAGACACAAAAATAATAATTTAAAACAATATATATGCCACTATTTATTGCAGTGCTTATACAATGCTAAGCATTGAAATTCATGCATTATAACGGTGTGGTATATGGAATACTGTGCTGCTCCAAGAAAGATGTAGCACACCTGGATGCAGTTAGAGAATAAACTATCAACTGGATTTGTAGCAACTTGGCAACAGAGAATAAGTTGCTAAAAGGAATAAGTCAGAAGGCAGTCCGACACAAAATCTCACTTATCCGGTCCTATATAGAATAACAGAATAAGGGAATGTAAGGTACTAAAGGGGCTTTATTTCCCACCCGTGTCCCTAGAGTGCAGAAACGAGGATAAGGAAGGAAAGAAATTGGTGAGGGAAGTAATAAGAGACAGATGGAAAGTAACATAGGCGGGGCTCAGGGATTTCAGTAGGGTAAGATGCGGTCTACTTATATATCTAAACCAAAGAGCCAATAACACCAAAAGCAGGAAATCCAAAATACAACCAAACTTAAAAATGAGCCGTCTGGGGGGGGAGGGGATTTGGGGGGGTTTATTTTAAAAAGAGCCTGTCAAAGAGGCATACTGGAAGATGGGTGAGAACCTGGGGACAAGTGAAGTTGACACCAAGTGGCAGGATTGGTGCTGGAGCATTATATTCCTGAAACTCAACTGAATGGCTTTGTGAATTCCAGTTCCTTTACCAGAAAATATTTTAATGAAGGTGATAGAAACAAAACAAGCAATAGACAGTATCAAGCAATAATAAACCCTATGACCTGAATTTAAAACTAAGATTACCAAATACTTTCAGAAGACACCCTTAAAATATAAAGACCTGACATTTCCTATTCTGTTTTTGCCATGCTACTGTGCATCTAAAAGACCCTAAGCAGATATAAAAAAAATAGCAAGATACCAATATCCAAGGCCAGACAAAACATGGATCAAGAGGTCTTGTCAGTGGGTGGAACCTACTGCAAATATGTGGAGCCATTTAGGTAAGGCAGAGAAGGGAACAGTGTCACTTGTCACTTGTCTTCCTGTTGTTCATTGATTTGCTCTCGAACAGGTGCCAGTAATGTCTCCATTCATTGGGAATTGTTACTGTTCTTCATATATTGAATACACCACAGGTAACTTGTGAAGCTCTAGGTTCTGCTGTGGCTCTGGGTTCATCCCAAGGGGACCATCTTTTCCATGTCACACCATCAACCATCCAGGGCCCATGGAGCAGAGCCCTGGGTGTAGACAAGCCTGTCTCTTGTCTGCCACCTGTCGACGCAGCTAGGCACTGCAGCCACACCTGCAACACCTCGAGGGGCAGGCAAGGTAACAGTGTACTAATAATTATTGTAAATGATAATACCTGCCTAGAACTGAGCATTGAATGTAGGCAAAAAGATATACATGAGAACCTCTGAATGTTTGTATTGCAAGCCACAATGTATAAGAGAAGGGAGAGAGAGAGAGAGAGAGAGAGAGAGAGAGAGAGAGAGACAGAGTAGAGGAAAAGTGCCTGTCATACAGGCAGGCTGGGAGGAGGAGGGTTGAAATCAAGGGACATTGGTGGTGGGAAATGGGCACTGGTGGAGTTATGGGTGCTGAAACACTATATGACCGAAAGCCAAATATGAACATTTTTGTAATTGTATATCTCATGGTGGTATAATCACTGTCACTGTACCACTGTCTTCCCGTTCATCACTGATTTGCTTGAGCAGGCACCAGTAACATCTCCATATGTCCTGTCTCCATGCCAGTAGAGCCCAAGGGCATCTGCTTGCTCCAGGAACATAAAGAGCCTCAAACCATTCCATCAGGTCATGGGAATGAAGTCTATAATTGTTACTGGTATTTGGCATATCAAATACGACACAGGTAGCTTGCCAGGCTCTGCCGTGCAGGTGGCATAGGACCCGCCATCCCTCCCAGGTGCCTCGTGATCAGCAGGGAACTTCAATAGAAGTACCTCCTTGAGTATTCAAAATATATTTTATTATATAAAAATTTCTCTTGCTCAGGCAAGAAATGTGTACCAAGAAAAAGATAGTTTCTCAGGAATACTATTTGGATTTTTGGTTTGTTTTAGATGATTACTTTTATTTGGGGGCAAATTTTAAATATTAGCAGAAAATCCAAATTATGTTGATAGACTTGGGATAGGGATAAATGAATGACTTCAAATATGTACATCAATCAAATTATGGTATAATATAAAAATAAATTAATTAAAGACCCTAAGCAGTATTATTCTATGCTTGCTTTGTGCATATTTGCAGTTGACAGATAACTGAAACCTATTCTATTTTTTTTCTGCCATTCTGTTCTTTTCTGGGTGCACACTTGCAAATCTTTTGCATTCTAAGTCCTAAACTATTTTACCCAGGAGCCTATCCCATCCTGGGGCTGTTCTACTTGGGAGATGATAATTGATTGATTTATTGAGTCAAACTCACCTTGATGTGCACAGATACATCTAGAATAACATAAACAGTAACCGGTTTCTCTGAACTGTCAAATATAAAAATGTATTAACTGGGGCCAGAGTGATAGTACATCAAGTCAGGCATTTTCCTTGCATGCAGCAGACCCAAGCTTAATCCCCAGCATCCCATATGGTCCCTCAAGCACCTCCAGGAGTAATTCCTGAGTGCAGAGCCAGGCATAACCCCTGAGCATTGCTGGGTGTGACCCAAAAGAATAAATAAATAAATAAATAAATAAATAAATAAAGTATTAATTATAAAGAAATTACGTAAGACAGTGTCCCAAACGCTCTCTACCAGTTTGGAGTGCATGGTTTAAAATTTTCCTGGGGTGTAAAGGTCTTTTAATCCATTTTGACTGCCAATAAAAGGAACTTGTCAATGAATTATTGTTGAATTTGTGCGAACAGAGAGGAAAAATGGGTCGAGAATCAAGTGCCCACTACAACTGATGCTTCTGAAATTAACATATATAATTCACAAAGCTTTAAAAGACATTTTTTAAATCAGGTAGTAAATTTTTAAGAAGTCAGAAATAAAATAATAAGACCCTTTACTAGGTTGAATTGTATCCCCATAAAATTTATATATAGAAAACCAAACTCCAAATATCTCAGGACTGTATTTAAAGATCAGATTTTCAAAGAGGTAATTATGTGCAAATGAGGTCACTAAACAGTCTTAATTTACTGTAACTGACTGCCTTATAAGGGAATGAAATTAGGACACACACTAAGGGAAAGCATGTGAAGACATCTGAAGAGTTATCTAACCTAGCAAGAATCACGTTCAGTGAAATAAATCAAAAACACACACAGTATGATTTCACTTATATATGGTATAGAGAGGAAACAAACTGGTGAAAGGACAAAGTAGTTATTGGTCTATAATATCTAACAGTGGCAATTAGGGAGAAGGAATGTGGGTAAATCAAGAAAAGTATTGTATACCAAATACAACTATTTGGTATAGAATGTCTTTCAGTGATTAGCTAAATGTAATATATACAAAGAACTACCAGCTCCAGGCACATCTTTTCAACTCCACCGTTCTCCCTGCATTAACATATTCCTCAGAGACCTAGCCCTATGAAAGCAGGATGAGAATGCTATTCGGGTTTCGAAAAGGAATCAAAAGAGCTATGCTTGGAATATCACGCCTCACTCAAGTGAAAGAAGGAATCCAGAGCTCGACCTCCATCGCTGTTCCAGACTCCAGAGATGCTATCTCGTTTGCCAAGGCATCGAAAATCAGATGGGCTGGACATGTAATGCGATTTGGAGACAACCGCTGGACTAGAGCTGTTACTGACTGGATGCCACGGGATGTCCAAAGATCATGTGGCCGCCCACCTACAAGGTGGTCAGACTTCTTCGTCAAGACCCTGAACGAACAGTTTGAGACTCTTCGTATTCCTGAAGCAACCAGATGCCATTGGGCTACACTGGCACGTGATAGGGTCAAATGGAAATGTTACTGGTACCCACTCGAGCAAAATCAATGAATAACGAAATGTCAAGTGATCAAGTTTTTATATATATATATATATGTTTGTTGATTTTCAGAAATGCACACCTGAAAGTTAGTTTTATAATGAAACATATTTCAGAAAATTCAATAAGCCTCAAAGTTTTTAAGGAGCTGGAGCCTTAAAGTAATGTGGGTAGAGCCTGCCTTGCACACTCACAAACAGGAACACCTAAAACACCCATAAGGTATCCCAAGATCCAACAGGAGTGATCCCTGAGCACAGAGCCAGGAATGATCATGAGACACTGTCATGTATGTCCTCTCATCAAAAAAAAAAAAAAGAAAGAAAAGAAGAAGAAAGAAAAGAAATGAAAAGAAACAGCCACATACAAGCTAAGGAGAGAAGGCTTAAAGTAACAAAGCAGATATTTTGATCTTAGAATTTCAGTCTTCAAATTGTGAGAAAATTAACTTTTGCAATGTAGGGCACCAACCTGTGATAGTTTATATGACAATTAGAGCAAACTAATATACCTGCCATAATAGAATCTATTCAACATGACACTGAAAATTCTAACTGTTATAGTGATAGAAGTAGATAATAAAATTAAAAGATAGTCAATAGTCACCATCACTTGTATCACTTGTCTTCCCGTTGTTCATCTATTTGCTCAAGTGGACACCACTAACATCTCCATACGTCCTCTCATGTGCTAGTGTAGCCCAAGGGCATCTGCTCACTTCAGAAATGTAAAAGAGCCTTAAACCATACCTTCAGGTCATGGAAATGAGGTCTTTAACTGTTACTGGGTTTTGGCATATCAAATATGTCACCATGTTAGTACAATATGTATTATTATTATTATTATTATTATTGTACCATGGTTAGTACAATAATAAGTATAACTAACCACTTATCATTTTACACATAAAATGACAATAAAACTTTTAGAAACAATAAGCCAGTAGAGTGCAGTAGTGGGCTATAAAATCAATACACATATATATGCTGTATTCATAGATGCAGAGAGTCTGGTTCAATTCCCTAGCATCCCATATGGTCCCCTGAGCACCACCGGGAGTAAATCCTGAGTGTAGAGCCAGGAGTAACCACTGAGCACTCGCCAGGTATGACCCAAAAAAGTAAAAAATAAAAATAAATTAAAAAAATAGATGGAGAGTGAACTAGAAGAGAAAGAGATCAAGAAGACTACTCAATTCAATACAGTATACAAACAACTGAGAATCTACAAATCAACTTAACAAAAGAAGTGAAAGACCATTAACCAGAGAACTTAAAGTCACTTATGAAAGAAATGAAAGGATATAGAAAAATATGCCATGTTCTTGGATTGGAAGAATCAACATTGTCAAAATAATTGCCCACCTAAGTTATTATATGGATTCAATGCATTTCTCATCAAAATTGAAATGACATTCTTGAGATAACATTCACTTTATAAAGTTTGTATAGACAATGGAATACTGTTAGGAAAAATGAAGTTATGAAATCTGCCTTTAAATGGATGGACATGGAGAGCATCATGTTGAGTGAAATCAGCCAGAAGGAAAAAGATATAGAATTACTGCATTTATTTGCATGACACATAGATAGATAGATAGATAGATAGATAGATAGATAGATAGATAGATAGATAGATAGATAGATAGATAGATAGATAGATAGATAGATAGATAGATAGATAGATAGATAGATAGATAGATAGATAGATAGATAGATAGATAGATAGATAGATAGATAGATAGATAGATACCAATATCCAAGGTCAGACAAAAATATGGATCAGGAGGTCTTTTCAAAAGTGGAATCTACCACAAGCATTTGGGAGTCGGAGGTTGGGTGGGACAGAGAAGGAACAGTGTGCTAACAATTGTTGTATGTGATAATACCAGCCTAGAAGTGAGTATTGAGTAGAGGCAAAAAGGCCACAGCATGCAGAGCCTCAAACACAATGGGGAGAGCTGGCACCCACCCAACTCTCCTCTAGTTCAGCTCACCATGAGGGTCCCAGGAGGAAAAATGGGTTTGGGGAATGGGCCCATCACCTCTAGGGGACCTTGGAAGCAGCCGGATGTGACTCACCCACCACAATAGCTGCTGCTATTTTCACTGTCCAGATGCTGCAGCACATCAGAGCCCACCAAGGAGAGACGCTGATCTCAAGACCAGATTAACAGAGTAGCCAAGTTTGAGCCCAGGCAGGTGGCTCCCAGAAGTGGAAGTCACCGGGCATTCATCAGATGGAGCTGGGGCCACCCCTTCCCCCTCTGTCTCGACACAAGGCCCAGTGGCCCCACCCAAGAACTGCCCTGGGACGACCAGCCACAGCATGCAGAGCCTCATACACAACAGAGAGAGCTGGCACCCAGCTCTCCCCTAGCTCAGCTGACCATGAGGCTCCCCAAGTCACGTGGCCCAGTGCAACCAGCATGTCCTAGAATATACTACATTCCATGATATGTAGAAAAGGGAGGCGGTTGAGAGAGATAAAAAGAGAGAAAGGAGATACAGAACCCGCCATGGAGGTGGGCTGGGAGAGAGGGGAGGAAGGTGGGGACATTTGTGATGGCAGAGGGGCACGGGTGGAGGGATGGGTGTTGGAACACTGTATAACTGAAATCCAAAAATGAGAATCTTGCAACTGTATATATCACAATGGTATAATAAAATATAAAAAAATTCAAAAAGAAAAAGAACAAAAAAATACTAATATATGCTGGGGAAAAGTGACAATAAAGATTTTGTTTAGGAAAAGGAACTGAACTTACAAATGGGTTGGGAGGGTCTCTAGGGACACTAGTTGAGGAGGCACGTGGGCTCTCTGGTGGTGGGTGTGGTGTTGGAATGATATGGCCATGAAAAGTATAAGTAACTACTATAAATCCCAGTTTCTAAGTAAAAATGGTCTTAAAAAAAAGAAACCAGATTAGGTTAAATAACTTAGGTGGGTAATATTATTATCTGACTTGAAACTATACTAAAAGCTAGAGTAAAAAAAACAACAACAACAAAAACACAGTATGGTGCTGCAGTAAGACAAGACTGCCAGATCAATGGGTTAGAATTGAGAATCCAACAGTAACCCTCAGAGATATAGATGACTAATTTACAACAAAGAAGTTGGGTCTATGAAGCAAAACGGAATGAAGATAATTTTTTCAACAAGTGATGTTGAAAAACTGGGATAGCTATATGGGGGGAGGAAATTGGATCCTATCTCACACCTTACACAAAAAGTCAATTCAAAGTGGATGAAAAACTTTGAAATTAGACCAGAATCCATAAAAATGCACTGAGGAAAATATATTCAGAATGCTCCAGGAGTTGTACTTCATTAAGGATTTTACCTCAAAGGTGAATCTTATGAATCCATTGGCAGAAAACAAAGATAAACTAGTGGGACTACATAAAATTAAAATCTAATTTAATGTAGTCCCATTTCTTTTTGCTCTGCAATTTCTTCTGCAGAGCAAAAGAAATGTAGGCTAAAATTAAAAAGACACCATACAGAATGGAAGAAAGTACCAGTATACATTATGCCAGGTAAAGGGTTAACATCAAATATATTCCAAATACAAAGATCAACAACAGATCCAAAAATCCCATAAAAAAATGGGGAGAACAACTTAACAGGCACTTCTTTGAAGACAGACAGATGGCCAGTAGGCGTATGGAAAAGTGTTCCTTGTCACGTATTATCAGGAAAATCCAAATTAAGACAATGATGAGATATCACTTCTCACCAGAAAGAATGGCATATATCAAAAAGACTAAAAACAAGCTGTAGTAGCAGAAATGTACAACAAAAGAAACTCCCATGCACTGCTGGTGGGAATGTTACCTGGTTCAGCCCTGAGGGAAAACAATATGGAGAGTCCTCAAGCATGGAGACTAGAGCTCCCGTAGGATCTAGCCATCCATTCTTGGTATCCATCCTCAAGACACAAAAAAAATTCATTAGGAAAAAAACATATGCACACCTACATCCATTGCAACATTTAATAGCCAAGATATATAATCAACCCAGGTGTCTAATGGCAAAAGAGTTGATAAAGAAATTGTAATGTATATATTTAGATATATATGTACATATATACACATAGATGGTCATGTATATATATGTATTTACACACAATAGTTACTATGCAAATAAAGGAACTGATAAACTCATGCCATTTGCAGAAACAAGACTGAAGTATCTCATACTAAGTGATTTAAATCAGAAAAAGCAAGGATAATTACAGATGTTCTCACTAATGTTAATCTGTAGCATATAGAAATAACATGTCTAGGGAATGGAAGTTGTCAAAAAGTTCACAAATAATTGGCTCTAGATTACAGAAATGAATATAACTGGAAGAAGGTACGTGGAGGAAAAGTAACAGAAAAGGTCTGGAAATAACGTAGGGCAAGGGATAGGTTTTTGGGCTCATTTCTAAACTACTAGACCCAACAACACTACTGTTGGCATGGGACCAAACTACAATAAGAAAACAAAAATGTGCCTGTTAAGAATCAGAGTGGGGAGTGAGTAGGAATCTGGGTGGAAAAAATGCAGTCCCTAAGAGAAGGGACTGGAATTGAGAACATTATATGCCTGAAACCCTGCTGCCAACAACTCTGTAAGTCACAATGTCTATATAACACACACAAACACACACACATACACATACAGTAGTACATTTATATAAAATAAAAATAAAACTGTAAGTACTTACATTAGAATGGCAACTACACAGAAATCTATTGAATTTCTATGTGAAAATAATGAGAAACTTTTTTTAAAAAATATGTTACTCACAAGTGAGTCACCCCCCTCCCCAAAAAATTAAGTACCTAGGAATCAACCTAATGAGGAAATTAAAGGCTTATATAAATAAATCTGTGTATATATTTAATTAAAATAAACAATAAAATAAAAGAGAATAGAAATATATTCTTGATATGTCTTGGAAGAATTAACATTAAAATGACTATCCCACACAAAGCGCCATTCACTGCAGTTCCCATAAACATACTCATGACATATTTTGGGAGGTCTGTATATGACATAATAAAGTTCCATGAATAGTTAAAGCAATTGAGAATAAAGAAGTTGGGAGACTTTTCCTTTCCGGACTTTAAATTACACTATAAAGCTATAGTAATCCAAACTTATGGTACCAAATTAAAGCAGACTCTTAGATAAGAGGAATAGAAGTAGAAGTCCAGTGAGAAACCCTCAGGTACATGAACAATTAATCCTCAATAAAGCGGCTTTACATCTATGGTGAAGCAAGAAATATCTCTTAAAATCATTTTGGAAAATTACTTATACGCAAAAAAAAAAAATAGATCTGTACACTGTGTCTCACTATACACAAAAGTTAATTCAAGGGCCCATCACCTCTGGGGGGTCCCGGAAGCAGCCGGATGAGACTCGCCCACCACACTAGCCACCACCTTCGCTGTCCGGACTCTGGGATACTACCTCACGACCAGATTAACAGAGCAAAACCAGTTCGAGCCCAGGTCACGTGGCCACTTGCGGCCGCACGGTCCATCAAAATAGTGGAAACAGTAATGTCCTTTAATACATTGCATTCCACGATGTGCATGAAAGTTTGGCGGGAGGTAGAGATAGAGAGGAGAGAAAAAGACATACAGAACCCGCCAAGCAGTTGAGGTGTGGGAGCGGGGAGGGAGGTGGGGACATTGGTGATGGGGGATGGGTTTGGGTGGAGGGATGGGTGTTGGAACACTGTAGAACCAAAACTCTACATGAGCATCTTGCAATTGTATGTCTAAAATGGTGTAATAAAATTTGGGGGGGAAAAAAAAGGAAAAAATAAATAAAACCTGGATAGCCTGATGGTGCGAATAAACTCAATTTATAGAAACTTAAAAAAAAAAGTTAATTCAAAATGGACTAAAGACCTCAATATTAGACCAGACTATATAAAATGCATCAATGAAAGCATTAACAGAACTCTCTGTGATATCGACTTCAGAAGCACCACCAAGGATTCAATGACATTGTCTAAGGAAACGAGGGCAAACCTAAACAAATGGGAATAAAAGTCTCCTACTGAGAGAAAATATTCATTTACACTTCACATATAACAAAAAAGCTAATAGACAAAATATACAAAGCACTCACAAAACTTAATAACAAAAAATCTCTTCAGAAAATACAAAGAAAAGACAGATACTTCCTTAAAGAAGACATGCAGATGGCCAATAGTTATATAAAACAATGTTCTCAGAATAACTGCATTTATTTGCATGACATAAATATTTATGTACATATTATGATACCAATATCCAAGGTCAAGTGAAACATGTATCAGGAGGTTTTGTCAAAGGTGGAAATCATCACAAACGTGTGGAAGTCAGAGGCTAGGTAAGACAGAAAATGGAATAGTGTGCTAACAATTGTCGAAAGTACTAATACATCAACATTAAATACCGGCAAAAGATACACATGACAACCCTTTAATGTATGTTCTGTAATCCATAGTCTGGAAGGGAAGGAAAAGAGAAAGAGAGAGAAAGGGAAAGAAATAAAGAGCCTGCCATGGAGGAGGGCTGGGGGAGTGGGGAGGGAACTGGGGACGTGGGTGGTGGAAGATGGGCACTGGTGGAGGGATGGGTGCTGGAACACTGCCTGACCAAAACCCAAATATGAACTTTGTAATTGTATATCTTTGTAATTGTATATCTCACGGTGGTTTAATAAAATACTTAAAAAATTAAAAAAAATTTTAAAAAATTTAAAAAATTCTTCATGAAAACTTGCAATGATAATTAGGTATTATTTCATAGTTAGTGAAATAGGCATACATCAAAAAGAGTAGAAACAACTGTGTTGGCATGGACGTGAGGAAAATAAACCACCATTCACTATTACTAGAGCTGTCTTCCAGTTTGGTCTTTATGGAAAATAGTAAGGAGATTTCTCAAAAACTGTAAGACAAGAGCTTCCATATGATCTGGTAGTTCTACTTTTTGTTATTTAACCTAAGAACAAAAAAAATTCTAAAAGATATTTGCACTGCTATAGTCACTGCAACACTATTCATGATAGTAGGGTATGTAATCGAGAATACGAGTAGATTAAGAAAGTGTGGTATACTGGGCTGCTGAAATAACACAGTCAACCCTGGTTTGATCCTCAGCATCCTAACACCTGGCAGTGTTCAGAGTCTACTTTAGTCTGTTGCTTAAAGGTCACTTCTGGAGATCATATATAGAGGCAGCCATCAAACCTGGGCCTGCTGAACGCAAAGCATGTGCGCTGACCCACTGAAATGATTGTGAAAGGAAAGGGGACAGTCCCATTCCAGATATCAATGCTTGATACAAAACTATAGCAATAAAGAGTGCACTGCTGATAGAGTGTTAGAGACTCATGTAATCATGCAGACCCTTGCATGATTAATTAGAGCAAAGATTGCAGATCAGTGAGGGACAACGCAGACCTTTAGATAAATGTTGTTGAGTAGTTACATGTCTTCTCATAAGTAAAAATTAAAAAAAACAATATTTACTGTTGGATGACAGGCCTAGCTATCTTTGGAGCTTTGCTGTTTTATCCACTCACAGCTTAATCTATTTACATGTTCTTAAGCCAAGGTTCATACTAATGAGATCTCTCTTCTATGTAAACACTTATGGAAGGTGTGGCAGTTACAGAAGTCACCTTGATGCTGAATGAGTAACTTCTGATTTATTATTACACATCTACTAAGACTTCTATGTTATCTAGATTGGGCACAGCTCCTCTTTATACCCAGTGGACCCAGCATGGGACAGTAAGAATTTACCAAGAGACTACCACCCTGGCTACGTTGAGACTATCGTTTAAGATTATAGGAAGGACCATACTAGTTTGCCCTCAAGCAGGCAAGCTGGACCCTTTCAGTACACAGAGAACAAGATACTCAGAATCACCCTGGTGCAGATAAATAAGAAGGGCCTTGTGGTACCATCCTCATGAAATTAAGATGTATTACTTTATATCATCCCCCTCTCTCTCTCCAGTGTTTCACATAAGAAATAATCTTGGAAGAACGGATTAGTCCTTGGCATAATCGTTTGTTTAGATCGGTAATAGGGTGTGACACCACCCTTCTTCACTCTTCTACTATCTAGAAACTGTTTAGGGTACTTTGTTGACCAGACCCTCCCCTGAAGTTAGGATTACTTTTGTGTGTATATAAGGGGACTGATTTGGGTAATTTCTCCTCTTTGGTGGGTCTCTCCACTTTGGTGGGATCCTCTTCTGGTAGGATGGTGGGAGACTTAGGCCCTTGTGCATGGTCTAAGTTCTCACCAGAGCTAGAGGTCTTCCATTATATTGAATTGCGGTGGTAGAGCTTGTTGTACTATTAAGGCCATTTGGAACTGCGCCGGACTCGTGAGTTTTCATCCATTCCCTGGCAACCTTGGAGGTAGAAAAGAACTTCTGTCCTGATACTGTTGGGGACCTCAGAGGATCCCCGACAATCGTCTACATACACAAGAATTAGAGTCAACCAAGAAATACAGACCTTCAGTTTATTTTATTATTAGTAGTAATATTAGTATTATTATTTTTTGTTTTTTTTGGGGTCATACCTGAGCAATGCTCAGGTTTACTCCTGGCTCTGCACTCAGGAATTACTCCTAGTGGTGCTGGGGAACCATATGGGATGCTGCGGATCAAACTCCGGGTCAACCACATGCAAGGCTAATACCCTACCCACTGAACTATCACTCAGGCCCCAAAAAATGCAGATATTCCGTTTAAAAGGCTGTATTGGAGCTGGAGTTGTGCAGCAGGTCAGGTGGTTGACTTGTATGAAGCCTCGTGGGGATTGATCTCCGGCATTATGGTCCTCCAAGTCCTGCCAGAAGTGATCCCTGATCACAGAACTAGGATTTAGGCCTAAACATCACCAGATGTGGCCCCCAAACCAAAATGATTAAAAATTAAAGGACATATCATTATCACCCACTTACTAATTTCACTTCTGACACAAGCTAAAACCAGGTTTTCCTTCTAGGTCAAGAACCATGTCAAAACCCTCAGGAATATTTATTTGTTTGTTTTGTTTTGGGTCTGCAGTGCTCAGGGCTTACTCCTATCTCTGCACTCAGTAATTATTCCTGGCAGTGCTCGGGGACCATTTGGGATGCTGGGGATCAAACCTGGGTGGACAGCATGCAAGGCAAACATCTTTCCTGCTGTGCTATTTCTCCGGCTCCTCAGGAATATTTAAACCTAAAGGTAAATCAGGTATGGAATATGTTAAGATCTGTTCTTGAATCTAGAAAACTTATGAGTCAAAAGGAATGAGGCCGGAGTGATATCACAGCTGGTAGGGAATTTGCCTTGCACACGGCAGACCTGGGTTCGATCTCCAGCATTCCATATGGTCCCCCAGCTTAGTCATTCCTGAGTGCAGAGCCAGGAGTAACCCCTGAGCAAATTTAGGTGACCCAAAAAGCAAACAAACAAAGTAAGTAAATAAAAAGGTTTTTTTAAAGGGGGATTTAGCTCATAGTTAAGCATTCACTTTAAAAAAAAGGAATAAATCATTGTGGAATGTACAGACTATTTGGCGGTATATCAGCAACTGGCATTTAAACATTTTAACATCGTGTTAAGCAGAATTCTAAAATGACCTCCAGTGACCTTTGCTCTAGAGTGATCTCCTCCCTTTTAAGTGTAGGAGGAATCTGTGAATAAGATGAAATATCACTCCTATGATTATGGTGCCAGTTACATAATAAAGCAGCTCATTCTTGACAAATATGCCAAGAAGAGCTCTCAGTAAAATTGCTGTTCTTTCCTTGCTAATAGATACGCATTCATACAAACTCTAATCTCCATAGATTGCGTTGATGCTAATTTGCAACTCAAAAGCCTGTGGATGCAGCAGTGTTTGTGAGTGTCTGTGTGTGTGCCTCTGTGTGTCAGGTGTGTGTGTGTGTGTGTGTGTGTGTGTGTGTGCATACTTCCAGAGCTTCAAAACAGCCTCAGATGAAGAACTTGTTTTTGATTTTGTCAGTGACCCCAGGACAGAGGGCGCTGGTCCTCGCTCTTCACGACTTCGGGCTTTGTTGATGGAGAATTCTCCACAGGCCTCGACCTCCTTTACTTAGAGAGAACAAAAGAGGGTGAAAAAATGCTTTTCTGTTGAGAAGAAAAAAGTTCCTTTCTACTTTGTCTTCACTAATGCAAAGAATTCAACTAGCCATTTTATCTTAACGGGTTCACTGAAGTTAAAAATCCCCAATCTAAACGTTTTTTGGTGTAGTCATAAATACTTCTACCAACTTTTTAGCAAGAGATTAATTAGGCATAATCTGAATATCTGGTTAAAATATTCGGTAAGATTTTCTCAGGAATTCCTCAGAATTTTCACAGAAGAGCACTGAGGACACATTCATCCATCATTCATCACTTTAGCTATCTGAAGGGAGACTGATGTCATATCATGTGACAGCTCTCTCTCTCTCTCTCTCTCTCTCTCCATATATATTATAGAGGTAGACAGACAGACATACAGGTTTAGATATTTACGCACATGCTCAGAGTCTCTTACCATTGTTATTAACTTGCTAGGTGTCAGGCAGGTACCTGTACAATGCCTCTAACTACAAACCTCAGCTCACTCAGTGCAGTTCGTCCTGCTTGGCCCAGGCACTACAATTAGAAAAAGAGCGTGACAGAACCTCACTCCCACACCTCCAACACTGTTTCCATCTTTCGCCACATCTGGCAGTGCTCGGGGCTTCCTCTCCTGCTCAGTGCTCAAAGATCACTCCCGTCGTTGTCCAGGAAAACCATACTTGCTGGGCAGAGGAAATCAGAGTTCGGTGTGTCCCAGGCAGATGTCGTAACCCCTATGCTATCTCTCAAGCCCCACCTCCCCCTTTCAAGATAAAAACATTCTCCCTTCCCTTCAGGTTTTTCTGGGAGCCAGAGGGGTCACCCAGCAGTGCTCAGGGCCTCCTAGCAGAGCTCACTGCCTGGGGGGTCACTCCAAGTGTTGCCTGACGAACCACGTCATGACCTGCTGCAGCCAGTGGAGCTGTCATTTTGGCTCCAAGATATGAGCATTCTCTGCCCAGATTCTAGAGAGTTGATAGCTCTCAGGTCACAGGATATCGTTCAAATAAAGGTAGTTTCTGGCCTCCCCTCTTCTTCTTGTTGAAGTTCACGTCTATGGACAGGGAATGGGGATCTTTCCTGAATACAGACTCACTTTGCTCCCCATGGGACTGACCAGTGCATTCAGTGACCACTCTCCAACTCTGCTCCCTTCTCCCCTCCTGTCTATCCAGAGCCTGAAAATACTCAGGCTAATTACACACAAGACAAGAACTTCCTCACTGTCAGCTTCACAGAAAAACTTGCCTGTGACTACAGGAGTTTCTAAATGGGAAAATGTATATAGTCTTAATATCTGCTTGTCGGGGATGCGAGGCTTTATAGGCCAGTTTAAAGGATGAGAGATAAGGAAAGTAAACAATATATTAAGACAAATTATCCAAATAGATTAAACACAAATGTATTTAGTACGTGTTCTATCCATTTTAAGGCATAAACCATTATAATTGTGTGTGTGTGTGTGTGTGCGCCGCACATGAACATTTTAAAATAAGTTCCAGGTTATTTTTACTACCTCTTTATAATCTGGGAAAGAAAGTGGAGAGAGAAATTTGCGTAACTAATTTCTCAATGATTAAAATCTATCTCCTTTTCTACCTGGAATTTTCTTTTTTGCCACCTTTTCTATCACAACAATAAAATTTTGTTTCTTTTTTAAAAACCTTATTTCACAAAGAAAATATTGCTAGCAGAATGGTGAGAGACTAGAATCACTTATGAAGTTTAAAAACATATTTCAAGTATACTTTAAGGAAATCCGTTATCTTTTTTTGATGGGCACTACAAATTACTAAACAAAAAAGGCTAATTTCTTAATAATGAGAAGCCGTTATATATCAATAGATTATTACATCTTGCCCAGTGCTTTTATTATTCAATCTCCAAGTCCTCAAAAAAGTTTTGAGCATATAAATGCTTAATAGCACTTGTTAAGTAAATAACCAATGACTGTATGTATAAGGATACTCTTAAAACTTAGGAGATAAGGTCCTGTTCATCCTCATTTGAAGAATATTTAATTTCCTCATCTCTAAAAATGAATGTCATTCTTATCCTTATTTTCTTCTCACCATCAATGCAACTGACAATCTGGAATAATGAGGCCATACACCATTTGAAAAGCACATTTTTCTCCCTTTTTTGTTAGAATCAAAGTGAGGGATAAAATAACATAGAAAGAATCCAAGACTATCACCATCAAGATGAAATTTAGCAAAGGTTTTGAGTCATTCATTTCCTTGCACAAGTTTGTATCCCAATTCTCCTACCTTAGTCTCGCATCATAATAACAAAAATAATAAAACAGCTGGAGAGATGTATTCTTCTATTATTAAAAATCATCCGAGTCAGACACTGAGGGACAAAGCTAGACTCGAGAATTCTTGGTTTACAGATGAGAGATAGAACCTGCATCGGTGAAAAATACCGACAGGAACACAATTAAGGCCCAAACCGACAGAGCCTTAAGGTGGGAGGAAGAGGGCAAGTGGCAAGAAAACAAGAAAAAGGCCCCCAGGACTGCTGTGACAAAGGCAGTGTAAATGATCATTGCTGTCATTTGTAGTTCTACAGATCTCTGTAGAAGAACTGCGTGCTGAAAGAAGGCAGAGGAATAAAGATGATAAACTCTCAGCATCTGTATTGCAAACCATAATGTCCAACGAGAGAGGGAGAAAGAGAGAGAGAGAGAGAGAGAGAGAGAGAGAGAGAGAGAGAGAGGGAAAGTGGCTGCCATAGGGACAGACTGGGGGTGGAGGGTTGGAGGAAGGTAAGGGGCACATTGGTGGTGGGAAATGCGCACCGGTGGAGGGATGGGAGTCGGAGCACTGTGTGACTGAAACCCCATCATGAACAGCTTTCTAACTATCGCAGAGTTAAAAAAATAATTAAAAAAATTAGAGAAAAGAAAAAGACTTCCCCAAGTAAGTAACTCCACACTGCATCTTTCAGAGCAAGTTCAGGTCAAAGTCGGCTTCTGGCTTATAAAAGAGGGGTGGGGGGGGTTAGAAAAATGATGTAGGAACTGGCAAGGAGCAGACGGGAGAGATGTCCAGGTGCTGGCAACAGGACTCGGTGATGGTTTGTGTTGGAGGACAGGTTTAGCTATTCTGGGAGTTTTGTTGTTTTGCCCACTCCCAGCTTAATCTACTTAAGTCAAGGTTCATTCTAATGAGATCTCTCTTCTATGTAAAGACTGCTAGAGGGTGTGGCAGTTACAGAAGTCACCTTGATTGAATAACTTCTGACTTATACATCTACTAAGACTTCTATGTTTTCTAGATTGGGCACAGCTCCTCTTTATACCCACTGCACCCAGCGTGGGACAGTTAGAATTTACCAGGAGACTACCACCCTGGCTACGCTGAGACTATAGGAAGACTATAGGAAGGATCATACTAGTTTGCTCTAAGCAGGCGAGTGTGACCCTTTCAGTACACGAGAACAAGATACTCAGAGCCACCCTGGTGCAGATAATAATAAGAAGGACCTTGTGGGTACCATCTAGATTACATGAAGCTCACGAAGTTAAGATGCATTACTTTATATCAGCCCTCTCTCTCTCCAGTGTTTTACATAAGAGATAATCTCCTTAGTCCTTGGCATAACCTTTGTTTATACCTGCAATAAGGTGTGGCACTACACTCTGTTTAGAGTTCTTTGTTGACATGCCCCTCCCGATTGAATTACTTTGGTGTATATAAGGGGCTGACTTGAGGCCACTTCACCTTTTGCCTTTTGGTTCCCTCAGCCTTCAGCTTTTGGCTCCTGCGGCTTTTTGGCTTTTGGCTTTTGGCCTTCTGCTCTTTGGCCTTTTGCTCCTTCTTCTGGGTAGGACTCAGCTCGGGTGAGATCCTCTCTCTTTGGTGGGAGACTTGGGCTCTCTTGTTTGGTCTAAGTTCGGACCAGAGCTAGAGTTTGTTCATTATATTGGAGTGCTGTGGAAGAGCTTTTGTACTATTAAAAGCCTTTTTGGAACTGCACCGACTCGTGAGTTTTCATCTGTTCTCCCGGCGTCCTCGGAGGTAGAAGAGAACCTCTGTCCTGACACTGTCGGGGGACCCCGGCGGCGTTCCCCGACAGGTTTGGACTAGAGGAGTGGTAAGTGTCACAGGGAGAAGAAAATAATCTTAAGGGAGAACAGACACACAACAGCAGAAGACCTGTGGAGCTCTGAATCGCACAGAGAAAACTGGCACTTGGAAGGAGAAAGGTCTCACTGCATGACCCAAGCATATAATTACAATATGTTATTGAGGCAAGCCCTAAGTACAGTCTAAGTGTATGAATATATGGTGCTGCATGGCGCTGAAGGCTCCGGATCCAGAATTGAAGATCTACAAATACCCTTTGCAAAGGCAGGGAAAGCAAGTACATGGTTAGGCTGCCTGCAGAGAGGCAACCAACAGAGGTTCAATTCCTGGCTCTACTGGGAGCTGCCCTGGAGACCCTGATCACCAATGGTGTGTTTCAGGTCCAGAATAGCATCATAGACCCAGTCCCTTGCGTGATCCTCTTAAACAAAGAAATAATTACCTGTAGAAGACAGTTGTTCACAGAGGAGGAGTAATCACTTTTCCCCAACTGAGAGACCCTGGCAGCACTTACTAAGACCTAGGGGATGGGGCCGGAGGGACAGCACATTGGATAGGGCATTTGCTTGCATGTGGTCAAACCATGTTCGATCCCCAGCATCCCATATGGTCCCCTGAGCACCGCCAGGAGTAATTCCTGAGTGCAGAGCCAGGAGTAACCCCTGAGCATTGTCAGGTGTGACCAAAAAAAAACCTAGGAGAGATGTCAGGAAACCAGCTGCAGAATTCAGAAGTCTCTCCAAATCATGTGAATTGGGCCAGAGCAATAGTACAGTGGGTTGTAAACTTGCCTTGCAGGCTGCTGACCCAGGTTCTATCCCTGTCATCCCAAATGGTGCCCTGAGCATTGTTAGAAGAGTAATTCTTGAGGGCAGAGCCAGGAGGAACACCTGAGCATCTCTGGGTGTGGCCCAAAACAAAACAAATGAACAAACAAACAAAAATATCACCTGATTTGATGTTAAAATTTATACAACATTTCAGATGTTAGTTAATCAGAATGACTCAGTTTTAATTTCAGTGGGGCTTCAGACAGCCAGCTCCCTCCCTTTCTTTTTTTCTGGGAAGGGGAGGTACCTGAGACCACAGCCAGCTGTACTCAGAGCTTATCCTGGCAGAATTCAGGAGACCAAATACATTACCTGGGATCAAACCCTGCTCAGCAGTGATGCAAAGCAAGCACCTGACTTGCTGTATTATCTCTCTGGTCCCATGTGGCTCCCCCACTTCCAATGGAACAATTCCTGAGAGGTGACTTTCTTCAGTCCCAATATTCAGCCCGTCATGAGCCAATCTGATGCCTTGTTGCAGTATAGTTCTCTTCCATTTCTCCATAATATATTTCAGACACAAATTCCAAAATGTGTTGGGATGCGCAGGGAAAATGGGAGAAAGGAAGGCCCCGGGATGGAGAAGAATCACACTAAGCAATGTTGGACTTTCATGGGAGCTCAACCCTCTCTAACACTACCTACCTACAGAAAGCACCAGATGCCACAGGTTAAGATGCAGCACCTTAAGGCTGATCAACACCCACTCACAAGTCGGCTGCAACTTCCAGTTGTCATCTGCAATTCCAAGTTAAAGGCTATAAATGCGAGTTCCAACAACCACCTCCTTGAGTGCCACTAAGTCACAGAACTCAATTTTCCTACCAGATTTAACAGTTTGCTGTAAAAGCTACAACAGTAAAAATCATGCGACCCAAACTTTAATACCCAAACTTAAAAGGTGCCTGTCAAGATGTTAGACAGGGGCCAGAGACTTGGGCTGGGGAATCCTGGGAACATTGATGGAGGGAAGTTGACACAGGTGGCAAGATTGGTGAAGGAACACTCTATGCCAAAATGTGACTATGAATAACTTTGTAATTCACAGTGCTGTTTTAATAAAGTAAAATCTGGGGAAATGCTGTACTTCAAAAGAGCGTGGAAGCATGCCAGGAATGGGGAAAGTGTACAAAGCTTCCTTGCACCTAATGACAGCACATCTCTCTCTCTCTCACATGCTCTCCAGATCATGGAGAGAATCTTCCATTCTTTTAACGCTCAGCATATTGGCATATATCTCTAACACTATTTTAACCAATCTCTAGACTTCCTCCATGCTCCATGGATATTGAGTGGCATCAGATTTAATCCCTTTATGAAGATTATTGTCTTCTCTAGTCACCAGCCCCCATCTTTTAGTGTTCTCCAAAAGTCACTTCAATAGAATAACCCCAGTGTGGTGAAACAGACTTCGTACAAAGAGCAAGATTTCATACATAATGGCTTGAAGCAATTTCAGGAACTGCAGGGGAGAGAAAAAAAGAGACCAGATATTATACCCACTACATTTGTCACTCTGGAAATCCATCCAATGGGCTTAGGAGCATTATGCCCTGAGTGATTTGATGATGAAAGATATGCATATCAATTAAATCACACTCCCCCAAAGCTACTTAAACGGATTCTCCTTATTTCTCATCTTACATCTTTCTTCATGGACCTCTCTCCTAGCAGCATTCTCTTTGACATTTGCTTATTTGATGAGACTTCTATTTACTTACAAGAGAGAGGTATGCAAAACACAAGTGATAAAACATGGATACAGTTCTTTTCTCTTTGGAAAAGTGTTGTTGGTGTTTTCTTAATCCCTCCTGAGATAATACTAACCGGTAGGCAAGATTGAAAATAACTGTTTTAAAGGAGTACTCTATTTAAAGAGGGATAAATAACATTCAAGAAATCCACAAAATCAACAAGATAGACTCCCAAGAGAGATAGGGGGGGGAAAAAGCTAAAATTCTAACTGAATAAGAAGTTGAGAGATGGTATTATAGGAGTAGGGAGAAGTTGATAGATTTTAGAATTATTTAGCATTATCAAAAAGGAGTGTTTACTGAATATGTTGGATAAAAATACTTAAAAGGGATTTAAGGATGGTTAAAAGGGATTTAACCAGGTTTCTGGTTTGGACTACTAAAGCTAGGGTAGTGAGAAAAAAATGAGCAAACTCTTCACTGCTGCCATGTAGCTACTACGGTGTTCTCTGAATGTAAGCGACTGCACAGAACATCAATCCTAGGTATATCCTGTGATCGTGATTACACAAGACAAAAGCAAGGCTTTATAATCATGGCTGAATAATGAACTAAGAAGACCTTGTATACTATAAAAAAAGAAAAGAAAAAAGTTTTCCTTGTCCGGGTTAGAGAGACAACACATGGGATGTAAAGCGCGTGCCTTGCATGTGGCTGATTCAAGTTCGAGTCCAGAAGCACCGTACCACATATGGTCCCCAAGCACCACCAATAGTGATCACTGAGGGCAGAAGCAGAAGCCAGTGCTAGAACACACCAAGTAAGATGTTTGATTGGCACAGAGCTGACCAAGTTCCTATCCCCGGCATCTCATATGGTCCCGTAAGCCCACCAGGAGTAATACCTGAGCTCCGAGCCAGGAATAATCCCTGAGAAGCTCTGGGCATGGCCCCCAAAACAAAAACATTTTTTTTTCTTTCAGCAATCAAGTGATTGCTGCTTCTCTACCAATTATAACATTTGCTTTCGCCCCATTCCTCTTTCCTTAGTTAAAAAATAATAATAAGGTAGTATTAAGATACCCAATTATAAAATTTCCCTAATGAATATGCATGCAATTTGGAGTCAACCCATCTTACATAAAAGCTGTTTCTATATCAAAGCTCTCCTAGCACTCTCTCAGTAACACTTTTCCATAGTCCCTGTGAGAAGTCTTCTTTACTACAGCAAAGAACAAACCCAAATTACAGGACAACAGGTGTCCTCCTGGTCATCTTTGATGGCATTTCTGAGAAAAAAAAAATTGAAGATAGGACCGCTTGAGACAGAGTTTTACTGTGTTCATTTGTTGCTTGTGATCTAAAGAATGTTAGAAGAATTAGATGCATTGATCTGGAACTCAGAAAAGGAGTTTCTGCTGGAAACAGAAATGAGTCAGAGTAGAAAGCAAGAAAACAAAGGGAGCGGAACAATAAGTGTATCTTATGACGAGAAGAGAAGAGGTCCAAGGTGTACTTTAGAAAAGGGCAGAAAAGAAAGCTTTAAAAGACAGATCAGGAATAAGCCAGGTTATAGGAGAAATGTTCATCACTTCCGGTGATTTCATAGAAGAGAAAAAGAATTTTTTCCAAGAAAAAGTTAACAGAATATGTTTATTTGATGGAATTTAGTATCTTATGCTTTTATTGTTTTAGCATTATTTTACCACTCTTTTCAGATTGTTTTGTCATCAAAGTAGTGCATTCCTCAGTAGGCAGAGTTACCACTGGAGGACTCCAAAATTTTTTAAGTAATGCCTACATTTAATTTTTTTTTAATTTTATTATAACACAGTGAGATATAGCACCCGTCCCCATCCGTCCACCAGCGCCCATTTCCCACCACCAAGGTCCTCTGATTCCCTCCCCTCCCCCAGTCTGTTTCTATGGCAGGCACTTTTGCCTCTCTCTCTCTCTCTCTCTCTCTCTATATATATATATATATATATATATATATATGTATATATTTATTTGTATAAACGACATGTCCATGGACTCCACACATACTTTAAGTGCAATTACTATCAACAATGGCACATTCAGGCCTGCAGAGGCAGCTAAACGGACCAAGCAGCTGTTCTGCATGTGAGAGGGCTGAGTACACCCCCCCCACTACCTCATGGTCCTCCAAATCAGTGCCGCCCCGCCCCACTAAGCACTGAGCTGGGAGGGCCAGCTGGAACTCCTATCACTAACTGTGGCCCCAAATAAAAACTTTTAAAACACAAATTTGGGAGCTCTATTTTTCTTATAATATATATATATATATATATATATATATTTTCTATGACTATGAAAGCATATTTTATTTTATTTTATTTTATTTTATTTTATTTTTTTGCTTTTTGGGTCACACCCGGCGATGCTGAGGGGGTTACTCCTGGCTCTGCACTCAGGAATTACTCCTGGCGGTGCGGGGGGACCATATGGGATGCCGGGATCGAACCCGGGGGGAGGGCAAACGCCTACCCGCTGGCGCTCCGCCCCGCATATTTTATTTTAACATAAATAGAATCATATAGCAGTTCTGTCCTTTCTAATAATAAAAATAATGAAATAATAAAACTGTGAGTAATGAAAATGTTGACAGTAAATTTGGCGTAGCTATCATTCTCTTTAATTCCTGCTTGATACTCTAGTGTACACTGTGCCATATTAGTGTGTGATTTATAGCCATCTATATACTAGGATTATTTGTATTACTTCCATAATTATAAATAGAACTGCAGTGAATATCTTCCTACACAAACTATTTAACTTATACTTCAAGTACATTTAGAATAAATTCTTTAGGCTGTAATTTCTCGATTGACTTTGTTTATCCAACTTTTAATGAGTATTCACTTAAGTGGGGCAACATGTCTGAAACAGCATATGGGTCATTATTTCCCAAGCATCTTCAAAGAAGTGATGTACTTTCCCTTGCCTCAAAAGTATTTCTTCTTTTGATGCTCTCAAGTCTGGCCCAATACCTGCTGACGTAACAGTCTCCTGACCACTCTGGATGCAATTTTGGTTCCCAAATAGTTCGCTTTGCACTGTCAGCCTGCTGAGACTATGCCAAAAGTTGTGGCGTAGGGACATACTTCTATTTGGCAATATTATATCCTAAAATATAAAAACGTCTCAAGCTTCTCAATCATTCCTCTATCTTCTTCTTTCCACAAATTTCCCAAAGTACAGCTATAAAAAGGAAGCCAATTCCAATGGGACAGAAAGTCCTACTTTAGGAACCTCACAACCAGAGGCCAGCAACCTCGAAGATAGTTCCTGGCTGTGTTTGTCACTTGGGCAAAACACGGCCCATTCCCACTTCCCTGCTCTTATTCAGACATGGATCTTGTGCTGTCCTGCCCATCATGCATACAGGGGAAAAATTGTGCTCCTGTGTTTATCTATAACTTCTCTGAGCCAGTCACAAAAAATATAAATATCAGAGTAAAGAGTCTATTGGTACTAACATGTATATTTAATTCAAAGTTATCTCAGCCCTGGTGGGAGAATTGTTTTCTTGTTACACAATTCTCAGGGATTACTCTTTCTGGTGTTCGGGGGGACCATACGTGGTGCCAAGGATCAAACCAATGTCAGCCAGATACAAGATAGCACCTTAATCTCAGTGCACTCTCTTCAGCCCTGGGTGAAAGAACTGATACATTTTGGATTTATTTATGAGTGCAGCATTTTCTCTTTATTAGACCAGCACAAGAAGGAAGTGGGGAAGCAAAACTGTCCTCCCACAGCTATTGAACACTGACCTAAAAGAACAGTCACATCAGAGGAGAATGAGCTTCCCTGTAACGGCCTCTTCCTGGGCAGATTACAGGAAGAGCTAGAAAATAAAGACATACCTTTAAAACCACACCACAGTCATTTGAACACAATTTATATTTGGTTTTGCAGATGGTCAAGAAGACAATGTCATAAAACATTTGGATGAAATGTAGCTTCACTAAAATTTTCAGAATGAACTGTACCTTTAAAGACCAATCAATGTAGTAGACTGAATAAATATGCTACTGATTCCAATTTTCCTATAGATTAAGCAGCAAAAATTTACCAGAGAGATACTTATTGCTGCAGTGCATAAAGTTAAACAGAATATAAGTAAATGAAATAGAGATGCATAACCATTTTTTACAACTCTTAGTATAAGCAGTAGCCTGTTTGGAGACTAGCTAATCTTTTTTGGGGGGGTGGGGGCACATCTTGTGATGCTCAGGGTTACTCTTGGTTTTACATGCAGGGAAATCAATCCTGCAGTGCCGGGGGGGCCATATGGGATGCCTAGGATCAAACCTGGGTTGCTGCATGCAAGGTAAGCGCCTTACCCTCTGTTCTCTCTGGGTGTTCCACCTCTTATCCTTGAAAACTCCTACTCATCTTTGAAGACATGATCTGCATGTCACCTCCTCTTGGTACTTTCTCCTGCATTCTCATTTATTATCTCACTGAGCACCTTCAATTGCTTCTCCTGAGCCATGTGGTGCACTGCATAAAAATTGTACTTATATTTATCTGTAATCCTTGTTAGGCGATGGATGAGCTTCTTAAGCGCAACGTTCTGGCGTATAGAGCAATGGTGTAGCTCCGTGCGTGGGGAACTCACTGTATTTCCATAACTATATCAATGTCTAGAGAAAGGGTATTCAATAAATAGTGATGCAATATGGACAAGTGGATGTACCTTCTTAAGCTACTAGTTCATTAACTGGACATAATTATAAGGAAACTTACAGTAAGGAATGAGATCTTTGTTGTAGGAGAATGAATTATTCTGGGGGTTGGGGGGTGGGGGCATCGATAACTAAAAGTCCAGAACAGGACAGAGAGCTCACGAAAGGGAAAATTTCAGTAAGACTAGCGTTCGGGAAACTCAGTAAGAGCTCAGGAAAGGAAGGATTTGATCTTCTGGAGCAGTTGAGCAGTAGGTTCGGTGCTTTTTAGTGAGCTTCAACAATGTGGGAACAAGGTGTAAAGTATAATAACAATACTTCCTCCTTTTCCTTTTAATCTCTACAAATTACTAGCAATCAAGGATGATTATATAAGAAGGAAATCAGCACTTCTGCTCAAGAGTTTTTCTACAGTTTATTTAATTTGTTCTTCTGGGTTTAACTATTTCCTGCATCAATCCATGCTGATAAGCACTCTCACTTACCTTTTATGGGAATGTCAAAAAACCTGACTTTAAAAAAAAATTTTTTTTTGCTAGAATGAGGTGCATTATAGGTTCTACTTGTCATATGACTTTTCATCACAATTATAAAATGGATTAGATAATTATTTTGCATATTACTTAACAAAGCTTAAATTTATTATTCAAAATAGAGTTAAGCATCAAATAACTACACAGACAGATTTCAAATCAAAGGTTTCTTTTTAATATTTGTTCCTTTATTCCTTGTGGCTGGAGTGATAGTATAATGGGTAGGATGCTTGCCTGGCATCCCACAGGAACCCCAGCCCTGCCAGTGGTGACCGCTGAGTACAGAGCCAGGGATAAGTCCTGGGCATCACTGGATATGACCCAAAACTGCTCCCAAAAATCATCACACTGGCAAAATCTGTGCCTAATTTTAAAGAACGTACAGGGATAGAGGAATAGTACATGGCTTAAGGTGATGGCTTTGCACGTGAACTACACAGCTTTAATCTCTAGTACTTTATATGGTTCCCTGAGCATATAATCAAGAGTAATCCCTGAACTCCACTGGGTATGGCCCCAAACTGAAATGAATAAAAGAACTTATATCTGAGACATTTCTATAGTGCACAAAAGGAATTAAACACTGCCAATTTCCTTAGAATTTTAGTAAGAATCACAAAGAGAAGGAGAAAAATGCAGAATACAAAGTATAGAGAAAATACTAGGGATTGTGGGGAGAAAAGGAAAAAAAATGAAATAATTATATACGTCAAACTTTAGGTATTCTGGGAAAGGAATGGGAGGCGGGAGGGCAAGACAGATACACACACACACACACACACACACACACACACACAGGAGAACCCAGTGGAAAAGGAACTTGAAAGCACTGTGTTGTTATATGTCTAGTCTTCAGAACTATGAGAGAATAAATGTTCATTGTTCTATCACCTGGCCTGGTATTTGATTATGGTAGCCTGAGCTCATATACAGAGGGAACTACATTCGGTGTTATTAACTTTCAATACACTTTGCTCAAGAAAAAATTGTCATTTGTGGAAATTTTGTCCAAGGTGTGTGCGTAGGGTGGGTTCCAATTCTCGTCAACTTTTGTTTATTGCTCTTATTATTTATCATTCCTCTCCGAGCTTCAAAGGGACACTCGACTTCCCTCAGATGCATCAGCTCTGAGATATCTCAAATTTAACAGTACCAAGCTCAGAAATTTCATTTGGAGTAAACTCCTCCGGGCTCTATTTCCTGCTGTGGGCAGTAACTTCAAACTCAGTTCCTTGGTCTTTCATCTATCAGCGCACCAATTACCAAAGGGTGGGGAGATACAGGCTTGCTTTCCCCTTGTGTTTACCTTCATTCCTCCCCTGTACGTATGAGGCAGAATGAAAGGTTTGGGGGGAAAAAAGAAGAAAAGCTTCATAGCTGTGTTTCCACTTTAACAGGTCAAAAAGATATAAGCCTAATCTCCCACAAATTTAACTGATTTGCAGGTTTAGAGGACTTTTAAAGGAAGTCTAGAGCTTCCTTTAAAAAAAATTAAATACTTCAATATTTCTGATTACTGTCAGTCTTTCTGAAGTATTCTGCTACTAAAACAAGAAAAGAAAGCTCTGCTGATTTTGACATGGTCACGCAACTTGTGATTATCGGGGTTAACATTGCTAATTTGTTGACACGGAGTTTCTTTTATTGCATTGCAGGCATTTGTTTATATCTAACTTGCAAAACTGGAAGGGAATACACCCTCCATTTGCTTCATCAAAATGCTTTACATACAATAATACGAGTTATATTTCAAAAAGTCCTATTAAATGTACATGCAGTTAAGATTATAGTTTATCTTAATGGTATATTTGACATACTTAGCATTCCATTAAAATGTTTTATTAATAAAGTTGAATATGTTTAGTGAAAAAAGAATTAAGCACATATCTAAAAAATACAGTTAAGCTAGACTGTTTTCCTATATATATCATTTATATGACTTCTTTCCATTTTCATTTTAGCCAAACTTAGATCAACATGAAAATGTTGATATTTTTATTTCTAAAATTTCCCACCTGTATTCAAATGACAAGAAGGAATATTTATTTTAAGGAAACATACATGTCTTAGACACTAAGCTTCATTAATTTATTAACCGCTCATGAATGATAACTGAGAAATCACAATGTAATACAACCAATAAACTTCATTTTCTGAATAAGCACAGAGCAAGTGGTTGTGTGAGAATGCCGGCAGAGTGGTCTTTCCAAGTCCAGTTGAACAATTTAATCTTGAGAAATTCCTGGTGATTTAGTAGAAAGGAGGACGAAAAGCTATTATTTGTGCTTAAGATAAATCCAACTTAATTATAGTCAGAACTCAACAATTCAGTGCCTTTTCATGCATCAGGAAATTTTTAGTCACACACACACAAAAAATCAACACTTGAAATTTTAATTATTAGGGCCGATAGAAATCTTTCTTTATATTTAATATTGTCAAAAATTAGACACTCAAGACATCAGCAGCCTCCTGCTTTGTAATCACTAGTTTGGAGAGTTCTTTTATTGTTGCAGGCATGTGCTATTATACACCAGAAAATTCTTAAGAGACAGATCGTGCAGAGGTTAAGATGGAAACCTAGACTGAAGTAGGGCCCAGTACAAACCGCAAGTCTTCAATTTGCTATCTATAAGCTTTAGTAAATTGATCATTAGGAACTACAGTTTACTCCCTGGTATAATTCAGATAATAATAGCTTATCTGAATAGGATAGAACATTATTATGTAAAATCATTGTTATAAGCATTAAGTAAGATAACAACTATAAAATTAACACTAGACATAGTTCTGGGTGTATACTTTTAAGTAGTTCTTATAATAATTAGACCACAAATAGAAAACCGAAGGAAAAACAAAGAAAAGAACCACAAGCTGAAACTTGAACTCTTGAGCTTGTTATCTATGATTCTTAACAAAAAAAAAAAAATTCTCACTATTTAACAAATTAACATGAAAATTATCCCCATGTAGTATGCACACTTCAGAAGATATGTCTTTAATAACCACTGCAATATGCTGTTGGAAAAGATAGTCTTAAAACAATAAACATTCTAGACAGCATTTTCATCATATTATAAACAAACCTGATATTGTAACAAAGGAAAACACCTACTTAACTACTTACTTGTCTTGCTAACTTCTATATAAAGTAAAATATACCTCCTTGTATGGAGCCAGAATGATAATACAGTGGGTAGGGCACGTGCTTTCCATATAGTCAACCCAAGTTCAATCTGGTCATCCCATATGGTCCCATGAGCAAGAGTAATTCCTGAATGCAGATCCAAGAGTATCCCGAGCACAGCCACATGTGACCCATATATATGCTTTTAGAGAAAAACAATGCTGACAAGGATAAGAGAAGGAAACTTTTTCTACACTGTTGGTACAAATGCAAAATAGCACAGCAACAATGAAAAACTCAAAACAGAGCTACTATATGCCCTGAGATCCCAATCCTGGGTATGTATCTACCACAGGAAATAAAATAAGACAACTCAAAGTGAAAAGTGCACTCCGATGGTTATTCTAGCTTCAGTCACAATAACTCAGAACCAATAGAAATATGTCATGTATGAGAGATTATAGAAGACGCAATATATACATACATGCTATATATGTAATATATATAGAAGAGGTAATATATATGTATATATACACACTCGTACACATATATAGAGACACACCTAATACATATATCATATGCATCCATATACAATGGAGCACTATTCAGCCATAAGAAAATAATACCGTTTTCAATATTAATACTCTTTTCGACACCTACTCATGAAACTTGAACTTATTATCTATGATTCCTAACAAAAAAAAAAAGCCCACTACTTAGCAAATTAAATAATTTTTTTTAAATTCCCACTATTTAACATTTTTTTTTTTTGGTTTTTTGGATCACACCCGTGATGCTCAGGAGTTACTCCTGGCTCTGCACTCAGGAATATTACTCCTGGCGGTGCTTGAGGGACCATATGGGATGCCGGAGATCGAACCTGGGTTGGCCACGTGAAAGGCAAACACCCTACCCGCTGGACTATCACCCGGCCCCACAATTTTTTTTTTTTTTTGCTTTTTTGGGTCACACCCGGCGATGCTCAGGGGTATCCCTGGCTCTGTACTCAGGAATTACTCCTGGCGGTGCTCGGGAGACCATTTGGGATGCTGGGGACCAAACCCGGGTCAGCTGCGTGCAAGGCGAATGCCCTACCCGCTGGACTATCCCCCCGGCCCTCCCACAAATGTTTTAAGACTATCTTTTCCAACAGCATATCGCAGTGGTTATTAAAGACTTATTTTCTGAAGTCTGCATACTTCTTCACTTGATCACTTGACATCCCATTATTTGTTGATTTGCTTGAGCAGGCGCCAGTAATGTTTCTATTTGCCCCTGTCACGTGCCAGTGTAGCCCAATGGCATCTGCTTGCTCCAGGAATACAAAGAGCCTCAAACCATTCGTTCAGGGTCTTGATGAAGAAGTCTGACCACCTTGTAGGTGGGCAGCCATGCGATCTTTTGAGGTCCCATGGGATCCAGTCAGTAATGGTCCAGCAGTCATCTCCAATCATTATATGTCCAGCCCATCTGATTATCAACGCCTTGGCAAACGAGACAGCGTCCCTGACTCTGGATCGTCAACAGAGGTCGGAACTCCAGATTCCTTCTCTCACTTGAGTGAGGTGTGATATTCCCAAGCATAGCTCTTTCGATTCCTCTTTGGGAGACCGAAATAGCATTCTCATCCCTGCTTTCGTAGGGCCCAAGTCTCTGAGGTGTATGTTAATGCAGGAAGAACGGTGGAGTTGAAGAGATGTGCCTGAAGCCAAAAGGGTGTTTGTTCTTTTAGCTATTTCTTCTATGCTCTTGAAGACAAGGTGCCCTCCCAATGGAAAACCAGCAGGAGAGTTCTACTGTTCAAGAAGGAAGACATCCATGACATTGGCAAGTATCGCCCCATCTGCCTGTTGTCCGTCATCTACAAGCTGTTCACTCGAGGTCTCTCTCCCCCTCTCTCTCCTCTCTATCTCTCTTTACTGTCTCTCCCTCTCTCTCCCTCTCTCTCCTCCCCTCTCTCCCTCTCTCTCCTCTCTCTATCTCTTTACTGTCTCTCCCTCTCCTCCCTCTCCCTCTCTCCCTCTCTCTCTCTCCTTTTTAGGAATTATAGTTTGCAATACAGGTACTGAAGGAAATTATATCATATCATATCTCTTTACCTTTACTTCCTTTCAACACTCAGTTCTTGTCTAGAATGATCAAAACACTTTAAACAAGGCATTAAATTGTTCCTCTTTGTGGAGGTCCTAAATTCCAGTGCAGTAAATTCAGACATTTCAGAATTATAACCAGTACCAAATTACTATTACAAAGATAAAACATTGTCTGTCTTCCTGTGTTTTTGCAAACAAGGTATTGCCATGAAGAATTAAAACTATGAAGAAGGTATCAAGAAGAAAGAAAATCAAAGATTTTAGTTATGATGGAATACAATTTATCGAGTTTGTATACATCAAAGTTCATTCTCAATAGTCTAATCAGTCCCTAAAAAGAATGCTATTTTCTGAAATGTTTAACTGACCAGTTTTTCCAGAATCACACTATTTTATCTATTACTATCTTATACTATTTTATCAGTACCTTTATCTCCAGTTCCATGATTTCAGTTCAGTTGACCGGAGCATCTGTCAAAGACCTTTGTCTCCCACTAATTTCTCCGAATTAAGGCATTAGAACAATACTATGGATGGCAAAAGTTGTTAGAATGCTCAAATTTAAGGGGCTGGAGAGATGGGACAGCAGGTTGTGTGTTTGCTGCAAGTGGCCGACCTGGGCTCAATTCCCTGGCAACCTATATGATCCTTGAGACCACTAGGAGAGACCCTGAGAGCAGAGCCAGGAATAAGGCACTGAGCAGTGCTAGGTATGGCCCTAATCAAAACAAAAACGCTCAAAATTAAAGATCTTATAACACAACTGAAAAGAAAGTTTGCTCCATTTTGTGACAATTTCATTTCTTAAAATATCTAGAATTAATCAGAAATGCCAGTCATCAGGATTTTCAAATAATTTTAGAAATTATTATTCACATTATTATTCATATATAAGTTAACAAGGCTTCACATTTCTTATTATGTGACAATGCTTCTTACAAAACTTTAAATGCCAAATAGACCTGATTCAAATTTCACTCTCTAAGGAAAGAATGTGGATTGTTATGGGATGGCTTAGCTCTCCAAATACCTTCCATATTTATTTTCCTCTTAATTAATCGAGAATTTTTTCCTTAGAATTTTTATTTCTGCAAAGTTTTGTCTCACAAGTATTTAAAGATTTAAAACACATACTCAGTTACCCATTTAAGCAAAGCATCAAAGACTTCAACATTGCAAAATAAAACTCAGTTACCTTAAATCTAAGGGCCAAAGCAATAATAGAGTGGGTAGGGTACTTCTCTTTTTTTTTTTTCTTTTTTTTTTTTTGTTTCTGGGCCACATTCCACAGTACTCTGGGCTTACTCTTGGCTCTGCACTCAGGAATTGGCTCCTGGTGGGCTCTGGGGCTATATGGGGTGCCAGGGATAGAACCTGGGTAAAATAAGAAATGTACATTCAGTTTCATGACTCCAAAGACCTACATATTTCAAACTATACCACTAGATTTCCAATCAGTTTTAATTCGAAAAAATATCTCAGACCATAAGCACTCTGAACCAGATAGTGTAATAATTTATTGTTATTGTTGCTCTACTTGGGCCATAAACAGTTTAGGTCTCATAAACTGTTTAATCTAATTTAATTGTGACTAAACAGTAAACATTTTTTTTAATTTATCTAACAGACTCAAAATTCACTCACTGCTAGATATAACAGAAGGAAGGAACCAACATATTAACAGCTTTAGCTAAGCCTTGGATCTCTTGGAGTCTAGAACTATCAGAACTATGGATATTTGTCACTTTTGGCTTTCCTTATTAAGACAGGACTGAGATACCAAAAATACATTAGCTAAGAGGCAAACAGTACCTAAGACATAGTGCAGACAACACATGAATAAGATATCCACCCAGCCACTTCAGAAGGCACGGGATGGGGAGAAGAGGAGAATGAGGCATTGGGTGGGCAGAATTAATCTTTTTTGCTAAGTGAGACCTAGGTCTCTAACATTGCTAGATTCCACATTGCTCTGATAGCCAACAAAGATCCAAACAATGCTCTGTTTGCTAGTGGGTTAAACCAAGTCCCAACATAGTGGTTTTCACTTCAGATTCTAATCTAGCTTCAACTTTTTATAGTTCTCTCAAGTTGGTATCTTAAGATTTTTTTGCCTTCCCAGTACACTTTGCCCAGGAAATAACTAATTGAGGTGGCCACACACAGATAGGTGAATCAATTCTCAGATCCAGGAAAAGTCCAAGCCATTTCCTTCCACAGAGTGCTCAGAGACATGCCTGAAATCCACAGGGAAATAGGACTCAAGAGAGGGTGAAGAAAAGTTTCTAGGGTGTGCACCTTAAGGTGACTTTTCCTATCCACAAAAAAAGGAAGGGGCCACAAACACATAGTTGATCAAATTACTCCAAACCCATTTTCTGACTCATCAGCTGCGATTAGGAAAGAGAGAGTCACTTATCATTTGTCTTCCCATTGTTCATCAGCTTTGCTCAAGCGGGCGCCAGTCAACGACTCCATCTGTTGGGAATGATGTCCACCATTGTTACTGTTTTTGGCATATCGAATACACCACGGGTACCTTGCCAGGCTCTGCCGTGGCTCCGGATTCATCCCAGGGGCCCAATCTTTTCTATGTCAGACCGTCAACCATCCAGGGCCCTCGGGCAGAGCCCTGGGTGTAGACAAGCCTGTCTCCTGTCTGCCACTTGCCAACACAGCCAGGCATGGCAGCCACAGCTGCAACACCTCGAGGGACAGGCAAAGAGGACAAAGAGAGCCCCCTGTTGGCCAAGTGGATTAAGATTTGTAGCCCACGGCTGGCTCGCCAGCAGACTCCACTCCTAACTGGCTTCACCAACTTATAGCCACGAAGATTTCATTCCACTGCTGATCAAGAGTGAATCAAACAAGCACAGTGAAGAGTTGAGAGAAAAGTTTACTTGGAAACAACACAGGCAGTTTGGAAAGGGGCTGACACATGCCCTCAAAAACAACCACTTCCCTGCCTGGTGGACCGGAAGGGCTAATTTTGTTTTCAATAGAAAAAGAGAAGAAGGAAGCCCATTTTTAGGAAAGGTGAGTTACAGGCTTGTGGGTGCCATGGTGATCAGTAAACTCACTTCGGGGACTGGTCCCTTGAGGCCGCCCTCTGCTGTGACTGCAAATAAAAGAGCTGTGATTAAGGGTTCCATCCTCTTAGCTGGGAGGAAGAGACGAGGGGCTCGCTTGACATTTTTAACCATTCCAGACTAGTAAGGTTTTCTGGTTCCTAATAGGAATCCAACTCCTAATTTCTTTTGGGCCAGCTTCAAGCAGATCTATAAAACAAGAAAGCATCAAGACCTAAGCTCTGTAGCAGTCCTGCAGTAACGGTCAGAGCAGTGTGAGCCAACCGGGACAAGCTAGTGGGGCCAAGAGCACCAGGAGACGCCCGTCGGAGCTTACACTGGCATCTCTTGGTATTGTGCAATAGGCATCTGACTGGAGAAAGCATGGCGAGTGAGACAGAAATGCTTCCATATCCCATAAGCTAAGTGGACAAATTTACTAAAAAAGTACAATAATCACTACGGAAAGAAAACGATGCATGGCCAAATCTCACATTTGCTTGCAGCTCACTGGTAACTTGGTCAAAACCAGTTCCCACTGGTACATGAGAACAAAGACCTGATTACAAAAGATAAAGAGACTAGGAGTAGGAGAGTGGCATTATGATCACTTTTGTTTATTTTTTGGACCACACACAGCTTTCTCAGGGTTTACTCCTGACTGTGCTCAGGTATCACTCCTGGGGGCTCAGGGCACACAAGGGAAGCACCTTATCCATTGTACTATCTCTCCGGTCCCAGCACTTCGCTTTAATCCACAACCATCTTTCCAGGTTCTGAGAGGAGTGACTGTACAACATATTATGTTTGTGGTCGCTTGATGTTTAACAACTCGGCATTCCTGAAACAAATCCAACTTTGCAGGGTTGTATGCTCATTTTAATATTGATGAACAATGGGAAGACAAGTGATACAAGTGAAGCTAATAAATGTTGCTGATTGACTGTGAGTCGTAGCAATTGTAGGTAATGAGGTCAACCTGCAGTTTTCGTTTTTATGTTTTTTTTTTCAGATTTGCCAATAAGTTAATGCTGGTCTCATAAAAACAGTTCATACTTTTATCTATTTCCTAGTAAAATTGCATATTCTCCCAAAAATACCAGTAATAAGGTTTTCTTGGACTGGGGTATACTTTTCAGAAAGATCACTTTTAAACATAAAATATAAAAGTTAAGAGGCTACTCTGATTTTTTCCTTTAGTTCACTTTTATGTTTATTTCTTTAGAAATTGTGTGTCATTGTTTAAAAAAAGCACTGGCATAAGTTTATAATTTCCTCCTCCCTTAAAATTACCATTACTACTATTTTAACTTTTAGTATAACTAAATTACTTTAAATGTTCAAGCAGGGGCTGGAGCGATAGTCCAGCAGGAAGGGCGGTTGCCTTTCACGCGGCCGAACCGGGTTTGATCTGTGGTATCCCATATGGTCTCCAGAGCACTGCCAGGAGTAATTCCTGAGTGCAGATCCAGGAGTAACCCCTAATCATCACCGGTGTGACCCCCAAAAAAAAAGTTCAAGCATATTTTCTTCATATAATCATTATAATAAATTTCAAAATGTGAAATGACAAATGGAATGAAAGACCAGATAAAACTCAAATCACACTTCATGGTATTTTATATATTGGTGGCATATAACAATGCATAATCTTTGTAGCCACTGACAGAATAAAAATTGTTATTTTCATCTTTTTTTTTTGACAATTTGATATCCTGAACTCTGCTTGAGTTTTTTTCAGTTTATTTGAAAGTTCAGAAATTGTTTAGCTTTTTTGTTTGTTTTAAGCCAGTATTTTTAATTCTATCTTCAGATAATTTCTGTTCTTTCCCTCTAATCATATGTTTGATTTAGTGTAAAATATAAATACAGATTGATTTAAAAAAAAAATTGTTTAGCTTTTAGTTGAGCATATAGATGTATTTTGTTTATACCATTAATTACATTTTGACTTAATAACACTATTTCCAAAATATGAAACTAAAGATGCCACTAATCCAGAGAGCAAACCCTGGTAGAGGAACAGCTATCAATAATCAGTCCCAGATCAGGAGGTCTTGTCAGTGGGTAGAACCTACTGCAAATGTGTGGGAGAGATTAGGTAATACAGAGAAAGGAACAGTGTACTAATAATTATTGTAAATGATACCAGCTTAGAACTGAGCATTGAAAGTAGGCAAAAGGATATACATGATAACCTCTAACTGTATGTATTGCGAGCCACAATGTGTAAGAGAAGAGAGAGAGAGAGAGAGAGAGAGAGAGAGAGAGAGAGAGAGAGAGAAATAAAGAACCTAACATAGAAGCAGGCTAGGGAGGGGGAGGGAATCAGGGACATTGGTGGAGAGAAATGGGCACTGGAGGAGGGATGGGTGCTGGAGCACTGTATGACTGAAACCCAAATATGAACACTTTTATAACTGTATATCTCACAGTGGTATAATAAAAAATTTAAAAAAGTAAAAAATATATAATCAGTCCCAAAAAACTCTTTCTCCTGACCTTAATTCCTCGTGGCTCTGCAGCGGCGTCCCCGTTCTCTTCCCTTATCATAACATCACGCCTACAGTCTCTTCCTTATCCATCCCACCATACAGGCAAGCTGGCTTGGAAGCAGACTCACTGAGCTGCCTTAATATTCCGGTTCTCTCAGACTTATTCCTCATCTTCTTTCCTTTCCCTTTCCCTCCTACCTCTCCAGCTCTTTGATTCTGCTCTCAGGGATATTTCCGAGTGGGGCTCTGGGACCATATGAGGTGGGTCAGCTGCATGCAAGGCAAGTGCACTGCTGCTGTCCTGTCGCTCCAGCTTTTATTTCTCAGTTCAAGATTCAGTTCCCAAGCGCATTCTCTGCGTTCTTGCCCTCTTCTCCCTAACCCACCCCTACCCAATAGGATTGACCCTCACCTCTATAATCCCACCAACTTTACTCAGTGCCAATATGTATTTTTATATACAGATACATTTGTGTAGAAGACGTGGTGCCTCATATTGCATTTAAGGGCTGTATTTTTAGCATCAAGTGATTCATAATAAACACAAAACACTTATTGAATAAATAAAATGAAGGTTCAGTGGCCCTCCTATTTATAAATCCTCATCAATCTCACATCCTAAGATGCTAATAAAAAAGAAAAAAAACAGGAAATTATATACTCTACCCTACCAGTAACTCAAAGCAACTTATAGGTTTGTACCATTATTTTTTGTAATGTTTGAAAGTAAATCTAATTTGTGGCTTCTTTATTCTGAAGCTATTTTATAAAGCAGAGAAAAATCTGAAAGTGAAAACAAGTATCCCCTAGAATACTGTCATTTTTTATCCTTTGGTATTAAATTGCTTAGAAATCTTATCATACACATGTCAATTATTATTCTAAGCAGAACCTTTATGGATAGGCAGCATGTATACAATCTTATCTGAAAACCAATATAGAAATCAACCTTTAAAAGCCTAGACTTCTTATTCTTAAAAAACATTCCAGAATTATTAGCATACCGTTCCCTTCTCTGTCTTACCTAATCGTTGACTCCCACACACTTATGGTAGATTCCACCCACTGACAAGACCTCCTGTCGATGTTTCACCTGGCTTTGAATATTGGTATCAAACCATTTTTTCAATATCCCACAAATAAATGCTGTCATTCTATATCTGTCTTTTCCCCTCTGGGTAATTTCACTCAGCATGATCCTCTCCATGTCCATTCATTTATAGGCAAATTTCATAACTATGTTTTTCCTAACAGCTGCATAGTATTCCATTGTATAGATGTAGCACGGTTTCTTTACCCAGTTGTCTGTTCTTGGGCACTCTGGTTGTTTCCAGATTCTGGCTATTATGAATAGTGCTGCTATGAACATAGAACACCAGCCCAGAACTGAGCATTGAATATAGGCAAAAGGATATACATGATAACCTCTAAATGTATGACTTAAACCCAAACATGAACAAGGTGGGATGTATAAAGAGATAATACAGAAGATGAGGCAGCCCTGCCTATGGTCCCCAGAACAATACCATTAGTGACACTAAGCACAGAGTCAGGTGTAAGTCCTGATAAGTGCCAGGTATAAGCCCCAAACAAAACTAAATCGGGAGCTGCATTTTGCTGTCATGTGATATTTGAATTTTTTAAGCAAATTTTGTTATACTGAAAAAAAGATTAATTTTGTTATCCAATACTTTAATTCCAAGAGTATTTTTTAAAACTAGTTGCCCCCACAAAAATAAAACCATTTTTTACTCATCTTTAACCCACTTTTTCAGGAACATTAATGCAGAAATTTATGCCATACCAGGTTTTTGATGCCCTGAGAAATAAATTCACATCATTAAAGTTTTAAAAAAAAATACCACTGAATGTGCCACTAATCTAAAAGCTGTTACTCCTGGGATGTAGCAATAGCATAGTGGGAGGGCGTTTGCCTTGCACGTGGCTCACCGGGTTCAATCCCCAGCATCCCATATGGTCACCAAGCACTGACAGGAGTAAATCCTGAGTACAGAGCCAGGAGCAACCCCTGAGCATACCCAGTGTGAACCCCCACACACACACACACACACCGCCAAAAAAAATTCCCTAAAATACAAGTTGTTACTCCATAAAGAGAATCCCCAGGTTCTATCATCAAGAAGCATAGGAAACAGGTTCAATGTCACTGTCTTTAAATACACTTTGTGTACTAGAAGCAGAGACAAGTGTGTGATAGCTGGCCCTGTGGCAGAACATTTTCTCTACGAAGGAGGATCAATACAGTTACAATAAAATATCTCAAGTATTATCACAATGTAAGCAGAGCTGTGCAAGAGACTTGGTCTATTCTTATGCTACAGAGATAACAACTTCGTTTTCTTGTGAGTGTGTATATGGTAGGGCGTGGGAGGGGCTGGAGAGAAGAAAGTGGGGAGTTGCTTTATGTTTTTGTTTTTCAGATGTCAGAGATCAAAGCCAGGGCCTGGCCTCGCTTGAGACTTGCACTGTACCACTGGTCGCTTCCCTAAGCCGGAAATGCGACTTTGACACAGTGAATTTTGCAAGGAGAAATGCTGCTTTCTCCACACTATGAAGTCTGGACCTGCACGTCCAGTTCAGAAAGTTTAGTGTTTAGTTTGACTAAACTTTGAGAACACTAGAGTTTGAAAGAATACTAAACTATCATGATTAAATCCTCTTGGATAAGAGTAACGAAAACAAATCAGACAACTCTAAGTTTCATATACTTGTGACCAGAGCAATGTTAGGCCGTCGCTCAAAACAGACTTTTCAGAAACAGATAAAGGAAAGTTTATTAACTCAGCACTTCAGCACTGAGGCCCCCTTGAGCCGAGAGCTCAAAGGGGCCCCGCTCTGTCTTCACACAGTTTGTATTCCTTCTAGCTCTCACCTTTAGGATGCGTATCTGCATTCCTTGTCTTAGGCAAGCAGGGCTACGGAAGCACACAAAGCGTTAGGATTCCCGAAATCCTCGTAACTGCTCCAGAAGTTGCACCAGTCCTCTGCTTCCGTCTTCAGATAATTAAAAACAGAGAGTCAGAGACCTTCTCCCTAAAACTACACATCTAATTTTTATTGGGTTCGGGAATACTGGGGAAACAAAGCAAAACCAATTCAGATTAAAAACGCAAAAATAGCTTCTAAACCTAGTACAACATATGTTATCACTTCATCCAGATCCCATGATGTAGGCGGCCTTCTTAGACTTCTCTGAAAACTGCACGGCGTGAATTTCTGCCTAAGAATCTACAATAGTATTTCACAAAGTGTATAGCAGTGTATAGCATAATGGTGCAGGGAGTTCTAAGAATTTAGGGCAGAGAGATAGTTCTGGGCTTAAGGTGCTAATCTTGCGCAGTGTTAACCACAGTTCAATCCCGGGAGCTATCCTGAACAGTGTCAGGAGAAAGCCCTCAGCATAGGCTAGTGTGGCCCCAAACACTCCACCAACCCTAAACAAGTATAATGTATCTTATAGTCCACATTTTAACATGTTACAGTGAACCACAGTGAACTGCCATTTTTATAGAAAATTTTCACATGGTCTGAACAAACAGTATTGAATATATTAATATATAATATAGTTGTTACCCGATCTTTCTTCTGCCCTTAAATATTTTCTGTCCATAATCTTGATAAACAGAATTGCCTCATATTGAATTATGTTGCCAATAACAGCAATTATACTTGGTCAAAAATCAAACTGAGGCTGAGGAAAATTCAATCATTTGCTTGGGATGTATCAGTAGTAAGGTAGTTTGCATAATTGAGCCAGAGAGTGCCAAGTCATATCTGTGCAGAAACACTGCTTGATGCCTACTCCAACATACATATATTTGCAGAATGGTGGTGGCAGGGGGAGAAAATATGCTTCCCAGGACTTCTCTATAGCAGAGAGAAAGCAACAAAAGAATTAAAGAGCTAGAGTACCAGGGCCTACATGTACTGCAGTGGTTTTCAATAAGCAGAATATTTTAATTTGGGGGTCACAGCCGCATGGACAGAGCTTACGACTGGCTGGCTCTGTGCTCAGAGATCACTCTCAGCGGGGGCTCCAGGGAACATGTGGGGAGCTGGGAATAAACAGGCTGGCTGCACTCAAGGCAAGCGTCAATCCACATTTACTCTTTCTGACCCTCAAGAGAGTATTTTAGAATTAACCTGGGACCATACAACACAAACGGGGGGGGGCTCCCGGCACATCTCTTTGACTCCACCGTTCTCCCTGCATTAACATACGCCTCAGAGACCTGGGCCCTACAAAAGCAGGATGAGAATGCTATTCGGGTCTCCCAGAGAGGAATCGAAAGAGCTATGCTTGGAATATCATGCCTCACCCAAGTAAGAGAAGGGAATCTGAGTTCCGACCTCCATCGCTATTCCAGAATTCGGGATGCTGTCTTGTTTGCCAAGCGCATCGAAAATCAGATGGCTGGACATGTAATGCGATTTGGAGACAGCCGCTGAACTAGAACCGTTACCGACTGGATCCCCGGGATGTCAAAGATCACGTGGCCGCCCACCTACAAGATGGTCAGACTTCCTTGTCAAGACCCTGAAGGAACGGTTTGAGGCTCTTCATATTCCTGAATCAACCAGATGCCATTGGGCTACATTGGCAAGTGATAGGGTCCAATGGAAATGTTACTGGCGCCGCTGGAGCAAATCGATGAATAACGGGATTCGAGTAATCAAGTGATACAACAGGACGGATCACTGTCGTCTAGCTCATTCCAGCAGGGAGTCTCTGCTAAGACTTGATTCCTCACATTTGCCACATCGCTACTTGGACTCATTCTCTTCCCTGGAAAGCACCTAGCCTCAGCATCAATGAAAGCCTTTATCACATAAGTTCTGTCTGTTCTGTTGGGGCAGCGTTGCCCAACCCTTTTACACCTGTGAACTAGAACTTATCCTGCATAATAGTTCTGCACACTCTCACTTATAACCAAGTCCACTAGACCCACGTTTTCAACCTTTCTACACCTGTGGACTGGAGCCACCCCTTGGCCTGTGGTTGAGAAAACTGGGTTCAGGGGATGTTGGTAGGCAATGAAATATGAAACAGATACAGTGTAACTATTTCTCCCATTTCATCGAACTTATGAGTAGAAATAAAAAGTGCATATATGAATATATATCAGTTTTTAATTAACCTTCCATATTCATGTCTATATATTCCTATATATATTTATATGTGCACATGTGTATATATGAACGCACACATATTTACGTATATACATATAAATTGAAAGTACAGATGAAAAACTGATATTTTTCTCCATTGGCTATTTTCACAATGTTACCATTTAATACAGAAATTTGTACCATCTTTCCAGGATACCAAGTAACTGGGCATGTCTAATCTGGCTATGAATAACAATTTATGTAGAGTGCACACAGAAAAAAAAAAAAAAGATATGTAATTTCACTGCTTGAAGCTCCAAATAAGTCTGATAGATGGCATTAAGAAGATATTTCTCAACTTTAATTTCAGGCACACTACTGTAATTGTCTGGTTTTCTGAAACAAATTGCTCATAAATTTAGGATCAGATTAGGTAACAGAATGAGTAAAGAAAGGCTTTGACAGTGGCAATTTACATACAGCAAACAAATGTGTTGCTTTTTCACCCTGAATGTGTTAGGATCATTTTTTTTTTTTGGCTGCAACATTATCTGACAATGAATTCTCATTTTCCTTTTTATTTCCTACTTTGCATTCTAGTAAAAGCAACTGTTTTTTAGAGTGAGACTTCAGAGCTTTTATTAGTACTAATATAAAAATTCCAATGATTTTATAAACGCATTGTGGGAACACACACAAATTGTCATACTTCTTAAAAGGATGCAGACTTTAAAGCATACTAGCTTTCCTAGCAGCCCATTTTCCCTAGTACTCCAGTATAAAGCATATGACTCCGTGGCCAAGGCAGAACATAAGCTCTACCAGGTGTAATGCCAGCCATCAGTCCCTAGGACGGCCAAAGCCTAAAAAGAAGCGTCTGACTGTTTTCAAACAGTGTGAGCATGTAAAGAAAGCGTCCTAAGAAAAAATGTGCAGTTTCACGAAGGTACTTTAGCCAATCAAACTGAAAAGGTAACAAAGGACAAAATATTTTAGTAACTGAGGACTGAACTTACTTAAAATAACTACTTACAAAGTTGCTTGGTAAGAAAATTCAGTTCAGATACTATTCAAGTCCTATGTATCAAACATTGAGAGTTTTTTTATGTGTTCACCGGCTCTAAAAAATCAAACAACAAAAAAGCTTAAGGGGTGGGGGTGTCTGCCTCCCAAGGTTTCCCAGGGGTTTGACCCCCCCCACACTCCACAAGGGTGCACCCCACCAGGAGGCCAGGAGTGATCCCCTGATGCAGAGCGAGGAGGAAGCCCTGAGCACAACTGGGGATGGCCCAAACATCAAAAAAAAAGTAGAAACTTCAGGTGAAGCAACTCAAAACATTGGTGAAAACAAGACAGAGCAAGAGACAGAAACAACCCCAATACCCCAATTCCTCACAGGCTCAGAAGTATGGTGGTGACCTCTGCGAGGCCACTGTGTCACTGTTCCTCATTTACCTCCTCCTGTGACCACATAACTAGATCTGGACGAGCTATGAGGGGGTGGTGACCTGCTGAATGACAAGATTTCATCAATGCCCTCTAAAGAAACGGCCTTTTTCAAGTTTTGAAACTGCACAGCTCCAGAAACCTCAACGCTGGCTGAGCAGGTCCCTAACAGATATTGGGGTCCGGAGGGTTCCCTGGCCCTGTTTGGGGCCGACGGCCATTGGATGGACAAAGGAACAAGAACACCTCAGGTGTCTAGCGCCTGAACACTTAAGGCTTAAAATCTCTCCACTCACTCCCTCACTACGACCTAACTCCACACACACAACACCAAGTCAAATCAGTTCTGCCAGAGATACATACTTTACAAACAGTTGGGGAAGGGAGTTACAGGAGGTGGTAAAAGCTCTTTATACCAAAATGAGGTGAGTGAAAGCTTCTGCTTATGAGAGGCAAAACCACCGGGGGGCATCACGCCAGCTACTGCGGCTGTAGGGTGGAACCCAGGGCATGTTGTTTTCTCTCATCTTTGGCTGGTAAACAATTATTTAATAATATTTTTGTATAAACACAGTAAGAGAGATAAAATTTATCTACACTGGGGATTAAATATATAAGGTGACCACTCCTGGGGACATCTCGTCATACAGCCCAGACTATTCCTGTTGCCAGATTGTTTTATTCTCTGATCCCCTCCAGGTCCTACTGATGTTCTACTATCTATGGGTCAGGGGAGAGTTTGTTCCAAGACTTTTTGCTCTTCGCTTAATATTTGTTCAGGACATTTAGTCTGTCCCAT